>CAIGRT010001828.1:0-21361 GCA_903798405.1 Fraxinus platypoda
GTATCACATTGTAACGTTCTAGTGTATGGATTCAAAAATTTATAATGAAATTATCAATTTTTATGCAATACCAAAATGTGTTCACAAAGTGTTATTTTTAATTTTCTGGATCAATTACCATAACGGTAAAAAAAAAAAAAAAAGGTCTACGGCAACGTTTTTTAAACGTTGCGAAAGAGTCTTTAGCAACGTTTTTTAAACGCTGCCGTATCCCTTCCCTCTTTGGCAACACTGCACTTTGCAACATATGATAAAACGTCGCAAAAGGTCTTTTGCAGCGTTTTTTGACCGCTGCAAAAGGCCTTTTTTGGTGTAGTGCCATGATCTATTTTGTCATTAACGTATCCAATGATATGCCTCAAAACTCTCAACTGACTTTTTAGGATCAACTTGAAATCTAGCACAGACACCAACACTAAATGCTATGTCAGGGGTACTACTTGTAAGATGAAGTAAACTACCTATCATGCTTTGATAAAGCGCTTGATCAACACTCTTTCTTATAGAATCATGACCTATTTTAGCACTAGTGCTCATGGGTGTGTTAGCATTTTTCTTGCTATCCAACCCATATTTCTTTACTAGTTTTTTCACGTATTTCGATTGAGATATAAACAGCCTATTATCAATTTGTTTTACCTGAACACTAATAAAGAAATTTAGTTCTCCCACCACACCCATTTAAGCAAATTCATGAGCAAGAAAGTCAGTAGGACATCCAAAAACTATGTCATCAACATATATTTGAGCTATAATGATGGTTTCCTCTCATTGTCTAATAAACAAAGCTCTATCTGCATTACCACTAGAGAATTCATATTCCAAAAGATATGTAATTGTTTGTCACACAAGCTTTAGGAGCTTGTTTTAATCCATACAACGCCTTCTTAAGTCTATACAAATGATAGATAAACTTAGGATCAATAAATCTTTTAGGTCGTTCAACATATGCTTCTTCTTGAAGCATTCCATTCAAGAAATCACTCTTGACTTCCATTTGGTAGAGCTTGAATTCAAAAGTACAAGCCACAACAGGTAATATTCTGATAAATTTAAGTCAAGCTATGGGGACAAATGTCTCACCCAAATCTACACCTTATACCGGGATGTATCCTTGAGCAATAACCTAGCCTTATTTCTAGTTATGGTACTTTAATCATCAATCTTATTTTTGAATATCCATTTTGTGCCTACAACATTACCATCCTTTAGCCTAGGTACTAAATACAAAACATTGTTCCTGGTAAATTAGCTTAACTCCTCATGCATTGTATTTACCTAACATATATCCCTAAGGGTATCTTCTACCTTCTTGGGTTTTATTTAAGACACGTAACTAGTGTATGTCAAGTTATTCAAAACTCTCTTATGTAGCCTCATCCATTCTTCTAAAGTCCCAATGATATTGTCCTTAGGATGATTGGTCTTAACTCTGGATAAGGGTTCCTTACATGGAGTATCTACACCTGTAGGGAAGCTTTAAGGTTCCGAGTTATGGTCCTATTTAGATTCAGTAATAGGATTGTCACTTATTTGTTCAATTTCTTCCAAGTTATCCAATGGCTCCCTCTCACTCATGGCATCAACAATCACATTTATAGATTTCATCACTTGTGAGTGTGCGAGATAAGCCCTATTATTTTTAGAGTAGTCTAGAAATACCGTTTCATCACTTTTAAAGTCAAACTTGCCTAAATTCTCTCTCTCTCTCTCTCTCTCTCTCAAAATGTGACACTTGCTACCAAATACTCGAAAGTATTTAATGATGGACTTTCTACTCTTTCACATCTCATAAGGTGTCATCTCAATCTTAGTTCTAAGGTGAACTCTATTTACTATATAACACAGTGTTAACAGCTTCACCCAAAAAAATGCATTGCTAGACCTTTACCATGAAACATGACTTTAGCCATCACTCGAAGAACTCTATTTTTCCTTTTAACTACCCCATTTTGTTGCGTAGTGATTGGCGAAGAGAACTCTTGCATAATTTCCTCCTTTAAGCAAAAGTTCCCAATGCGAAAGCTTTCAAACATTCTTTCATGATCACTCTTGAAATTAGTTATGGTGTACTCTTTCTCATTTTGAAGTCGTTTACACAACTATATCCAAGTGAACCTATCGGACTTTACAACGATTGTTATAAGTGGTATCTATTCTATTATTTCTCCTGAAATCAATAAAATTCACATTCAAGACAATTGGTGATCAAACAATTGAAAATACATTAAAACTCAATAACAACCATCCATGAATTCACACATATTGGATGTCAAAATACTTATTTGATATTCAAAACTTCATAACAATGTCCATCTACATTATAGCAATTATAAATTTAGCCTAACACATGAATAGTACTAGAAAACTCATTAATTCTATAGAACATCACCTGAATTATGAATTTTATGAATTATGAAGAACAATCTTGATGTTCTTGAATTTTTTCAATGAAAAATTGATGAATCTTCAATTGTTTCAATTCTTTGCCCAAAAATCGGATGAATTCTTCAGTTGATTTAGTTTTTGCACTTTCCCTTTGATTGTATCTCACAATATTATGAAATTGTCTCTCTCGTGGTGTATGAATTGATGGAATTATGGATGTAATATGTGTATGAATGATGTAGGAGAGGTACCTAATGTATTCCACTATTAGGTATTTGTAGGAGTTGAAAATCATGTCTAAATTGGTTTCCGAAAGAGTTTTAATCAAATAAGGAAAGTTGCCTTCACGCGCGCATGTTTTTATCTCTGCACAGTAATCAGTATTTTGGTCATAACCTTCTTCCTTGATATTCGATTGAGACGATTCAAAGTGCGTTGAAAAAATAACTTAAAGGTTACTAGAAATAGAATGTTTCCAATTTGAACGTTTACTATTCCAAAATGGTTCTTAATCTTTGACTAAAAAAATAGAACATAATTTGTGCGATTGGAATTGATTTGTGAATATTTTGATCATATTCCATGCATTTTTGACTTTCAATTCCATCCATTTGTCTCTTAACAATCTTCAAAGTATTGTCTTGTGGTCTGAATCAACTATTAGATATTTACTTTGGTCCTCAAACTTTGGATTTGGCTATTTTTCGCTTCTTTCTTTCAATTCCACTTCCAATCATCGAGTTTTATCAAATAAATGAAATACACATTAATTTAGGCTATAATTGCTCAAAAGAACTATTAAATATCTATATTTTTAGGCCGAAATAAGTGTATAAATTACACTTATCAAACACCCCCAAAGTTAAACATTTGTTTGTTCTCAAATAAAATCATAGACTAACTTAACAAACACACAAACAAGGAAAATGTTTTGGTTAGATAACTTGTCGCTTTGTTTTAGGATTGGAATCATTGTATTAAATCTATAAATAGCTTTAAGGTTACAATTTCAAAATCAATATACACTTTTCCAATGCAAAATCGATGTGTGTGTATGAAGAATTAAGTAGACATTAATAAATTCACAAGTTGTTCCAATTCTCAACCCTTAGTAGTCAAATATATCTTTTCGTCAATCGCAAGACTTACGAACCCCAAAACTTGTTCTTTTTTACTATTTTCCCGATGTGTGATCTAAGGTAGAATCTTCATACTAACTCCTCACCTTATATAGTTTAGATGGATTTCACTAATTGCAAGTCTATACTTCAACAAATAAGGATTCTCCAAATTTTGGTTACTTCAACCTCTAAAACTCAACTAAGTTAATAATCCATTGCCAAAGATCTAATTCTCTCAAATAAGTGTTTGAGACTTAATCAAGGCATGTACTACGTAAAAACATTATTATTATTTTTTCATATCTTATGTATAGATTTTTCTCTGTTAAGCTTTCTAGATAACTCATGTAACGAGCTTTGAGTTGATGACTCGTAAGTTAGATGACTTTAGGGTATTAGGTTTTGGACACATTTATAGATTTAATAACTAGAGTCATGAAAGTTACGAAGAGAAATTTCATATATGAAGTATCTCATAAATATATATTTTTATTTTGTATATATTTTTCTCTACCCTAATTAGTACAATGTCTTTCATTAAATACCTATTCAAACATCACGCAAGTCACTGTATTAGGGTTTTCTCAGCTTCGTACTTATCGTGCATGCTATTAGAGGAAGAGTTCAGGGCTATTCTTGATGAGATTTTACTAACTAGAGGGCTTGGTCTTTCAGATATTTAGACTGAGTTAGATTCTGTAGTGGCTATTCACTGCATCCCTGGAGGAGGAGGAGGACCATGAGCTATTTAGGGCATACTTAGGCAGATCACAGAAATCGTATCATTCAACAAAGACACGATTTTCTACATCTATAGAGAGGGAAATCAAGTAGCAGATGCTCTTGCTGCAGAGGGTAAGAATCATTGGCAATATCAAATATACGAGCAGCTGACCTACCACAACATATTAGAGAAATCATACAGATTGATAGGCATGGACTACCCAGCATTAGAGATGATTTTTTATTTTTTATTCTTATTTTTGCCCTTTATCATTTATTGTCATTGTAAGGGAAGTAGTACTTCCAATATGTACATTATCATATATTTTCATTGTAAGGGAAGTAATACTTCCCCATTTATTATTTTCATTATTTTCTCATGTAACCACGGTACCACAAGTGAAGGCATATTAATAAAATTTTGGAGGTATCGCCCTCTTTTAACTAAAAAAACACATATTCAAACAAATCGACCTCTAACTCAAGACTTTTGCCCAATTTTATCCTGTTGATCTTAGACAATCCACAGAAAAATTTTCACACAATAAATTCTCATTCATATCCATATCTTCTTACAACGGCTCATTTACCCAAAACTATTCTAAATTTGGTCTAAGGATGCATAATTAAGTATGGTTTGGGTATAGCATCTAGGTTCTACTATTTCAACCTATTAAGCGTATGAATCAACTTATAACTTCATAGTGTCGACTTAATGCAAGTGCGTATTTAGTATAAAATTTTTGTATGGTTAAGCATAAATTAATGTGAGCATGTAGCCTATTCACATTTCATAAATTAACACATAACCTCAAATATATTCATTATTTTCGGTTAGGCTATTTAACCCATACAAGCACACAACATAAAATAAGAAAATATTTTTTTCGAAATTTTTCAATTTTTTCGTATTTTTCTAATATATAAAGCAATAAATACACAATAACACACAAAAAATAAAAACCCAATGTTTCTCCACCCCAAACTTAAAATAGACATTGTCCCGAGTGTCTTAAAATATAAGTAAACATACAAAGGAGTGGGGAAGAATAGGAAACAACACTTCCAAAATTGTATGTTGATATTTGAGATAGCATGTGAAACAATGCATTCCATTCAACAACTTGCTAAGCTTCATCTGCTTGATATCCAAGTACTTGTCAAGGGTGAAAGAAAACAATTATAAGAGTCAAAAGGTAGTGGAAAATGTGGCGTGTAGGATAACCAATTTTTTACATCCCTGGAACATAGAAGTGCGTGCTATATGATTTTTCTACTATTTTGACTCAAATATATTATTCTCTTATCTAGGCTATTGTCGATGTGATGACCCATTTATTGAAAACTAAGAACTACATGTAATGCAAATACTGAAAACATAATAAATAAAAGGGTAAAACATTGGATTGCTTCCTAATAAGCGCTTAATTTATAGTATTTAGCTAGGCTTTGTAGCTTAATTCAATAACGGAGGTTTAAATATGAGTTTTTCTCCCTTGCACTCCTTGCAATTCTTAGCTTTGCATCATTTTTTTACTCTCCAAGCTATAAACTCTATGTTCTCATCTTGACCAAGAATTCCACCAACTTTAGGTTTTTTCTTTTGGGGGCTTTGTTGCACATCTTCATCAATACACTTGCACTCCTCAAGCTTTGTTGGTTGCATGGATGGATTGTGTAATTAAAAATTTCTTGTTTATCTTCCACCCTCAAAGTTAACTCATATTTCTCGTAGGAAGGGTCGACCTAAGATTATTGGGAGTTTTCAATCTTTTTCTATGTCAAGAACAAGGAAGTCTGCCTGGAATATCAACTTTTCAACTTTGATAAGTGCATCCTCAACCTTGCCTCTTACATATTTGATGCTTCCATCAGCTACCTGTAGTGAAACATTTGTTGCTTTAACTTCTCCAAGTCCTAATTTCATGTAGACAGATAAAGGCATTAAGTTAACAGTTGCACTTGTATCACATGAAGCATGTAAAGAAAAATCCCTGCCTAGTAAAATTGGCAAAGTGAAACTTTCTGGATCCTTGAGTTTGGGAGGCAATTTCTTTTGTAGCCTTGCACTACTCTTCGCTGTCAATTGAACTTCTTCAAATTCTGGAAGATTTCTTTTCTTTGATCTAATTTTTTCAAGAATTTTGCATAACTTAAGATCTATCTGATTGCATCGATGAATTGTATGTTGATGTGAATCTTCTTTAGCATGTTCATGAACTTTTCAAATTGTTCTTCCAGCTTCCTTCTCTACAATCTCGGTGGAAAGGGAATTGAAGACACATAAGTCCTGATAAGAATATTTGCCTTAACCTATGGACTGTTTGCCTTCTAATCTAAAGTTATTTTTGTTGATTGTTTTGACTGAATCCCGTGTTCCTTAACTGTGGAAGGTACCTTTCATTTACCACTTCAAATCTTTTAACTGTAATTTGTGGAAGTTGAACCCTACTTCGTATAGTAATTGCCTCAAGTTTCTCATTCTCCACAAATCTCACTGCTATTTTGGGATTTGTCAAATTGCCACTAGGTAGGGTCCTTGACTGTCTTTCTGAAAGTACTTTTGCTATTTGCTCTATCTGATTTTTCAAATTATGAACTATACCCCCTTGAACTTGAAAGCTTTTCTCACTCTGTTGTATGAACATAGTTGATGCTTCAGCTATTTTAGTCATTTCTTGAGTTGATAATGATGCCTATTTGCTAAACACTTCTTTCCAGTCGGCTTCTTTTCTGGCTACTGAAAATCGGGTGGTGCATTTTTCTATGTGCACCCTGAATAGACTGAGTATAACTGCAAGAAAAATTAGGGTGATGTTTACAACCTGGATTGTATGAATTGGAGTAGGGATTATTTTATTGCCTCTGGAAATTCTGTATGTAATTTACATCCTCAACTAATTGAGGAAAATAACTTCCCACATTACAATCCACACTTTCATGACTATCCTCACAATGTTTATATTTTGGTCCGGCTACTTAAAGTGCATTCATTTGATCTATCTTCTGAGCTAATGTTGCTAACTGCGCTGAGATCCTTATTAGTGAGTAAACTTCATAGATTCCAATAGTTTTCTTCCCACTTGATCTTTCTGATGGCTAAAGTGCACTAGTAAATGCAAGATCATCTATGATCTGATTGACTTGATCCACTGTTCTTTTTGTGATTGAACCATCACATGTAGAGTCCACTTTAGCCATACTTGTCAGATTTAGCTCAATGTATATATAATGCACTTGTAGCCATTTTTGTAGCCAATTCCGTGGACACTGACACAGCAATCTTTTGTACATTTTCCAAGCTTCATAGTAGCTCTCCGAGTCAAGTTGAGAGTATATAGGGATTTTATCCCTCAACCTGGCAATCATTCTAGGTGGGAAATATTTGTTTAAGAATTTTTGGCTCAGACTGTTCCAGATGGTGATGCTGTAAGGGAGGAACCTCAGGTGGATTACTATACTTGAAACTCTCAGATATTCTATTGTTGAACACATGTCTAGAAATCTCGAAATATGAGTATTGGAATTTTAGTAGATATGCCAAAGAATTATAGTGCGTTCTGGAACATATGGATCACATCTGTCCTCAAGTGGAAATTTGCGTGATCGAATGCCTGATACACAATGCTGGATTGGATTTCCACAAACGGTGGAACCATGTATTCTCCCTATAAACCTTGCGTTTTCATTGCCTGCAACCATATTTGGATGTTCTGCATTTACATTCAATTCAACGGCCACCTAGTTTTGTATGTTTTCTGCTATTGATTCTACTTGTTTTTAGCATGCTCCTAATTGTTCTTTTCTCAACCTAAATTTTCGTTCTATTTCCTAATCAAATTGAGTAAGGTCACCGTATTTTGAACTTTGCATACAAAGTCCTGAAAAAAGAAAAACAGAAAACACTATAATATTTTTCTAATTAATGAAACTAACTAATAAAGTAATAAAAAATCAAATTAAAGAAAGAATTAACTAAACTAATTAAATACTATATTCCCCAGCAACGGCTTCAAAAACTTGATTGTTTGAAATAGAATTTTTTCAAACTAACTCAAAGGGTACAACTTTGCTAGAAATAAAATTTTATCAATTCGGACGTTTACTATGTAAAAAATGGGCCTGACTAAAAATATGAAATATAACTTGTGAGATTGAAAATTAATTTGTGATAATATTTTTACCATATTCTATTCATTTTTGACTTCTAATTCCATCTATTTGTCTCCAAGCAATCTCCAATTTAGTCCGAGTCAACTATTGAATATTTATAATTTGGTCCTCAAAATTTGGACTTTGCCATTTTTCGTTGTTTTTCACTTTTTTCTTTCAATTCCACTTCCAATTATCGATTTTTACCTAATAAAAAAAACAATAAATTAGTTTATAATTGCTCAAAATAACTATTAAATATCTATATTTTTAGGCACAAATAAGTATATAAAATACACTCATTAGTAGTCATCCACCACAACCAAAATATAGTGTCTACTACCTAGAATCTCAGTCCTATATGGTCCCATATGATCCATGTGAAGTAGTTGTAAAGGTCTGTTTGTCAAAATGTTAGAAGTCTTCTTATGACTAACTCTATATTGTTTTCATTGTTGACGTGGTCCACATACAATATTATCAGCCTTATCAAGTTTAGGAAGACCACAAATAAGTTCATTCTTAGAAAACTTAGATAAACTTATGTAATTCATATGCCCAAGTCTTCGCTGTTAAAGTTTCGTCACATCAAACTTGGAACTACGACACACAAAAATGTTATCAGAGGTTCTTCCTTCTTTCATAACTACATTACCATTAGAGTTAAATACTGTACACCTTCTTTTGAACAAAACTAACTTCATAATCATCATCACAAATTTGACTAATGTTTAACAAGTTAGATTTTAAATCTACCATATATAGAACATTTGAAATCGTGGGCAGACCAGAGATTTCAACTGCACATATAACAAGAATAGGTGCTATAGAACCATCTCCAAAGGAAATGGTACCAACTCTCCAAACCTCAAGGGTAGAGAACAATGTTGTTTCCACACATCTAGAGGCTACATTATCACGATACCACATCAAATCATTTTAGCTTTAAGAGCAACATGACAATTCAATTCTTCATTTTGACCAATGAGTTCACTTTTTTTAACCTAAACTTTCCTAAACAAGGAGTTTATCTTAGTAAAGTATGTCATATTTCAGTCAAGTGACTGACTTAATTGGTTAAAAACCTAACATGATTAGTAATGCCCTTTTTATTGTTCCTAATCGAAAGTTTGCAACACATAGGTCTTGTGTGACCTAAATCACCACAATTGTAATACATAGGAATGAACCTAGGGGCAATACTAGGTTTCAAGTTTAGGACTTCAGGTTGAGGAACCCTATGTTGCTTAGATGATTTCTATACTAGGATATCTTGTTTCTTGGGTTCAATAACTCCTAAACTCTTAGTCTTGGTAGAGGCAGATACAAATGTGGTTTTAGAAGAGTTAGTGGTATGAGAACTTGTTTTATTATAGCCTAAACCTTCCTTACTTTCAACTGATTTGCTTAATCCTAAGATGTTCAAGTTCCTTAGATCTAGAAAAAAAAAGAAAGTTGTGCAATGGATTTCTCAAGTTCTCTTACAAGAGTCTTAATCTTATTTACTAGGAATTCTTTCTCAACCTTTAAGTCCTTCATACTACTAGTTGACTCCTCAAATTTGACCACTAGTCTCTCATTTTCTAATTCAAGATCATGCAGTTTCTTAATAATGGACCAATTTAGCTTCTTCAATTTAAGACTCTCCTCAAATAGCTGGTCATAAGCCTATTGGATACTTCCTCCATATTCTGATTCTTCCTTTGAAGAGTCAGTTTGTTCTAAATCCCCAACTTTCCCATCCTCTTCCATATGTTCACTCTTAACTACAGAAGCAAAAGGCATATAGTTCAAACACTCCTCAGCTCATCACCAATGAGAGACACATTCATTGCTTTACCTAGGGTCTTCTTATAACTAGGACACTCAACTCTAATGCGACCAACTCTTTGATACTCATGACATCTAATAGTTTGAAACTTCTTGGTGTCCCTACTATCACTCTCCTCTCTTTTATCTTTTCTGTATTTACTAGGACAACCCTTGTAATTTCCTAGAGGTTTATTATTATTTCTAACAATTTTTTTGAATTTTTTTAACAAAATAGACTACCTCCTCATCTCTTAAAGTATCATCATTTGTAGAGTCACATTTTTCTTCCTTGACAGTATTTAGGGTAATAGACTGATTTTTTTGAATGAGATATGGTTAGTTCATAGGTTTGGAGTGATCTCACTAGTTCTTCTATCATAACCTGATCCAAGTCTTTACTTTCCTCAATCACCGTAACCTTAGGTCTAACCCTTTGAGGTAGAGGTCTTAGAATTTTTCCAACTATTTTGGGCTCAGGAATTTGTTCACCTAGGTTAAAGCTAGAATTAACTATATCTTCTGGTTTAGCAATGAACTCTTCAAAAGATTCATCATTCATCATTCTAATTTTCTTAAACCAAGTGGTCAACATTAGCAACTTAGAGTTTTTCACAATCTTAGTTTCTTCATGTGTGATTTCTAGTATATCCCAAACTTCGTTAGCAGTCTTACACATAAACACAAGTTTGATCTCTTTAGGAGAAGTATCCATAAAGTTGACACGTACACCTTTACTATTTCAATTACGTTCAACTAATTCATCCTTAGTCTAAGCGGAAACCTTGGTAAGTGTAGCAATACATTAACAGTAACAGATGCGGTTGTCCAACCTTTCACTACAATCGCCTAAACTCTCTCATCCATATCTTTCAAAAAAGCTTTTATTTTAACCTTTTAGTAAGCATAATTGCTTCCATCAAAGTAAGGATAATGACTAACTCTTCTAGACTATCTTGTGTCAAAAATCGAAATGAGGCTTTGATACCACTTGTAATAAACGAAGTGCATCCTAACTAACACATAGAAGGGGGGTAAATAGGTGTAATATGCAGAGTTTAAATTTATCTAATGAGAACTTGCATCAAGTCACAAATTACAAAATTTAGATGAATTAAAATCAATTTAAACCCTAGCAACATTCAAGCATAAATATAAAAGTAAAAAGCAAAAAATAACGAGATTTGTTTATGAAGGAAAAACTCGTGAAGAACTATTTAAGAGGAAAAAAAATCTCTGTACACGTGCTAGTAAATAATCTATTAGAAAATATTGAACTTACAGAATTGGTCCAAACACAATTAAACCTTAGTTGACTCTAACTCCCAACTTTTAATCACCGAAGAACTCCTCGACTGTGCTCTCGAGTACTAGCTCAAGAACCTCTGGACTTCTTTTTCCCTCATGGATTACCAAGAACAAACTTATTCTTCACTAACTCGAACTTCAGTCACCTCTTAGAATCTTTAGAACTTTGAAAGATATTTGGTAGAGGATTTTATGTTGTTTGGATATTTTGATGTTTTAATTTTGTGGTTGAGGCAAGAGAATTATGGAATAAATTGTATGCTTTTCAATAGGATCTTCTCTTCACTGAATAATTTGCTCAACATACCATAGAGATGGATTTTCATAGGATATATATAGTATTAGAGAGTTTTAGGATGTTTGAGATTGTTTAAAGGCTAAAAATGGAGAACTAGGATTTTTTCGAAACACATGGCTGCTCAAGCGCTCCTTGGGTAGTCAGCGGACAGTCATGTTTTGCAAAAACTGCTCCAGCATTCACTTGGCGGTCTTCAAGAGCTTTTCCTCAGTACTTTATCTTTTAAAGCCAACATAGAGTCCTTTCAATGATATTCCCAACACCCAACAACTCAACCCTAATTACAACTCGATTAAATGACATTTTGGACACGAAACTTTACCAATATTCTAGACCTAAAGAATTGGATGATGCATACCTAAAGAAGATTATGAACCGGGAGCAACCATGTTTATAATATAGAGATGATAATTGTAAAGAGTTGCATTAGGTTATTTGGTTTGGCCTGATCGACAAAGGTAAGGGACAATAAAGGATGGTTGAATGGTGGTAGCGTCAATGAAAGTGAGTTTAATTGTTGGAGGCAAAACTAGAGATGGTAAATTTGTGTTGATTAGTGATGGTATATTGGGACTTGTGCTGTTAGCTGTACTGATGGATTAGGTGCATTTGGTTTAAAGGAAGTGTGTGGTAAAGAAAGAATAGTATCATCTTAAAAAATTTCTTGACGTTGAGAATGGAAATGAAATAAGTTTTCATGAAATGTGAAATCATGGGAAAAAAAGAACTTACATGTCAGGAGGTCATAAACTCGTAAGATGTATCCATGTATAACAAGTAAAATCACAATGTTAAAAAATAATGAGCCCTATAATGTGAATTTATTTCATGTTGTCCCCAAATATTACTGTGTATCAAATCGTGAGGCGCATGTTAAGAAATTGAACAATATGAAAAAGGTGATCGAGTTTGTTTGGCTAAATGACATATTTCAAAAATATGATTGGAATCAAAATATATTTCAGGATTGACTTTGGTAAGAATTTGGAGAGGGTCGGAAATAGAAGTCCAAGTAATTGGTGCCACAGATGCATGTTTGCAAATGTTGTAAGCTACGGCCGTGTTCTGGTTTTTTTTGGAAGGTAGCAGTGACCATTATGGTGCTTTCCCATGCTAATCATCTCCCTCATTGTAGTGTCCACCACTCAGGGAAGAATATCACTATACACTTCAATGCTCGTGTTAACTTGGTAACGAATAATAAATTTAATATTGGAATTGAGGAACTTTAAATGCTTCATCAAGTTTGAAATGTGGTGTGACATTAATTGTTGATTTTTATATTCTACAAGTGGACGGTATTGTAAACAAGTAATAAAGTAAACGTGTTAAATCATGATAAACAAGCTGACCATGTGGCAGATGAGGTGCCATCCCAGTCAGCTGAACAAGTAGCCACAATAAGCAATGAAGCTCCAGCACAATAGGAACAAGAAGGGAAAGAGGATCTAGAAGGGTTCACCACATGGAGTTTTTTATTTCGTAACAATATTTGATTCTTTGTAATTATTCCCTTTTTGTACCGGTTTGTATGTATATATATTGCTGTAATATCCATTCATAAAAAAAATCAATCAATTTACAAATTATTGAAATCAAATATTCTGTTTTCAGCTCATTGTTTGGAATCCACCACTTCCATCTTAATTCCATTTTATTATATGGTATCAGAGACAAATAATGGCCGAGCAAAATGTCGAAACACAACCAAATGTTGAGATCCAATCAGATTCATCAAATGCTAGTGCAAATCAAAATCCAAAAACTGATTTCAAAAATCTCGATCCCACACACCCAAGTAGCCCCTACTTAATTGGAAACAATGATGGAAATGGAGGTATATTGGTTACTCAAATATTGGAAGCAAACAACTATTATTCCTGGGCTAGATCTGTAAGGCGAGCCCTCAGAATCAAGAACAAACTAGGTTTCATAAATGGAACAATTTGTGAGACAATTGACCAGGATGATGCTCTAATGGAGCATTGGCTAAGGTGCAATGATATAGTCATTACTTGGCTTCAAAACACTATGGCAGCAGACATCAGGTGCAGCACTGTCTAAGCTGAAACTGCACACCAGCTGTGGTTAGAGCTTGAGCAGCGCTTTGCACAGCAGAACGCCCCTAGAATCTATGAGGTCAAGCAGGCCATCATGGTTTTGGTTCAAACCCAGGATGACGTAAGTACTTATTTCTCCAAATTTAAGACTCTTCTGGATGAGCTTCTGAACTATGAAATCATCCTCAATTGTTCTTGTGGAGGTCTGAAGATCGTGGTTGAGAATCAGCAACGAGATTGGGTGATGAAATTTTTAATGGGATTGAGTGAGTCCTACAAAAACATCAAAGCGCAAATTCTGCTGATGAAGCCTTTTCCTACCTTGAATGAAGTCTATGCCACTATCCAACAGGAAGAGAAATGAAGGCAGATATTAGTAGAAGGATCTGTAAGTGAGCATCTATCTTTTGTGGCAAAAGCGAGAAAGTGGTAGACAGAGATCTTCATTGCAGAAGAAGGATTACTACTGCACCTTTTGTAAAATGGCAGGACACTCCCTTGAGAGATGTTTCAAGGCTAATCTAGATAGGCCTATATGCTCACATTGCCAAATGCCTGGTTACAAGGCTGATAAATGCTTCAAACTCCATGGATATCCATCAACTCTCAGAAATGAAGGGAAGAGTCTGTTCAAACCAGCTGCAAATCAGGCCACTGTCACTCTGCCTCCAAGTTAGGAACAAAACAGCAATGCTCAAGTGCCAATGACTTAGGAACAATATTTCCAACTCATGGCTATTCTCAAACCATCGATCAACCAGAGTCAAAACACTGAATCTAGCTCATAAAACATCGTTCCAAAAATTTGTGGTACATCTTATTGTTTATCATATATTAAAATTAAATATTACGACAATCACAAAGCTCCTTGGATACTTGACACTGGTGCAACAGATCATATGATCAGTTCATCATCTCATTTCTCCTTAGTTAAATCACAAATTAATTGTTATGTTTCTTTGCCAAATGGGAACACTGTTCCTGTCACACAGGTTGGAACAAGCTAAGTCACATAGACCTTAACCCTTCACAATGTGTTATGTGTCCCCTTCTTTGATTTTAATTTGATATCTATTAGAAAGCTGACTCTAGATTCGTATTGTTCTGTTATTTTTCTTGCTGATTATTACTATATACAGGACCTTTCGACTTGGACCACGACTGGAATGGGTGAATTGAAGTCAGGTCTCTATCATTTAATGAAGACATCAGTTTCCCCTACAGCTCTTCAGCAAAGCTTGAGTCAGTTAAAACAGATCCCACGTATTGCAGCCCCTGTAACCAGTCCTTCTGAAATTTTTGATATCGGCACTATATATTAGGACATCCATCATTTTCTATTTCTTCCAACAAAATTATTCCCAAACTAGATAGGTCTAAACCATGCTGTATTTGTCCTTTAGCCAAAATGCACAAGCTCCATTTCCCTGTAAGTCAGCACAGATCAAATGCATGCTTTGATTTAATACACATTGATCTTTGGGAACCTTGCAATGAAATAAGTCATGATGGAACATGTTATTTTCTTACAATTGTTGACGATTTCAGCAGATGCACCTGGGCTTACATGCTAAAATTTAAATCTGAGGCATCAAAGGCTTTACAAAATTTCTACCTTATGATAGAATCTCAATTCAAAACCAAAATAAAGGTAATTAGATATGATAATGGGAGGAATTTAATCTGAGAGAATTCTATCTTAAAAAGGGGATCATACGCAAAAAATCTTGTGTTGAAACCCCCCAGCAAAATGCCATAGTTGAGAGGAAGCACCAACATATTTTAAACATTGCAAGAGCCCTAAGATTTCAAAGTGGATTGCCATTAAAGTACTGGAATGAATGTGTTATGACCGCCGTTTATCACATCAATAGAACACCTTCATCTGTCCTAAATCATAAAAGCCCATTTGAGATTTTATTTTAGAAGGAACCAGCATACTTTCACCTTAAGGTTTTTGGTTGTCTTGCCTTTACCACCACACTTATGCAAGGCAGACACAAATTCGATTCTAGGGGCAGAAAATGTGCATTCCTTGGGTATCCCTTTGGGATTAAAGGGTACAAACTTATTGATTTGTAGAATAATAAAATTTTTGTATCTAGAAATGTAGTCTTTTATGAAACTATCTTTCCTTTCAAAGAAGTCAAGGCTGCAGAATTCAATACTCCTACTGATCCTTATGTCTATCAAAATCCAGCAATTCCTACCTCAAATGATCACATACTCCCACAGTTTGAATAGCCAAACATTCAGTCTACTTCAATTCCTAGCTATGAAGATCACAGTGAATATTGTGACACAACTCAAAACCAAAGTAAAGAAACCACATAACAAATAGACTTGCAGGCTCTTGATGTAGCACCAATCAATTTTCCTTTGCTTAGAAAATCCACCAAAATCAAAAGAACCCCCCAATATTTGCAGGATTTCATATGTCAACAAGTGACTTCATTCACCCCATTGCAGGACTTGGCCAAGGCAGAGGATCTGTTATCTCAGGTAGACCTTACCCCCTTAGTAATAATCTCTTTTATGAAAGACTAACAGCTCCTCATAAAGCCTTTGTCACTCCATAACCTCTCAAATTGAACCAAAATATTTCCAAGAAGACATCAGGCACCCTGAGTGGTGTGAAGCCATGAAAACAGAAATAAAAGCTCTTGAATCGAATAACACATGGGCCATTGTTGATCGGCAACCTGATAAGGAAGCAATAGGGTACAAGTGGGTGTACAAAATCAAGTTCAAGGCTGATGGGAGCATAGAAAGGTACAAAGCCAGGCTAGCTACAAAGGGGTATACACAACAAGAAGGCTTGGATTACCATGAAACCTTCTCACCAGTGGCTAAGGTAGTCACCATCCGGAGTTTACTAGCCATTGCAGCTTTAAAGAGGTGGTTTCTATATTAAATAGATGTTAACAATGCGTTTTTACATTGAGATTTAAGTGAAGATGTATATATGCAACTGCCTCGCGGATATGGTACTGACTACAAATCAAAGGTATGTAAATTACATAAAAGTTTATATGGCCTGAAGCAAGCTTCAAGGCAATGGTATGCCAAGTTGTCTGCCTTTATAATTCAACGAGGTTTTGTTCAGTCAAAAGCAGATTATAGCTTGTTTACTAAGACCATACAGAGCTCCTTTACATCCATCCTTGTATATGTAGATGATCTTATCTTGGCAGGGAATTGTATGGACAGTATAAGTGAGCTTAAGGATGCACTTGATGCAAAGTTCAAGATCAAGGATTTGGGGAAGTTGAAGTATTTTCGGGGAATAGAAGTGGCAAGAACAGAGGAAGGAATTCACATTTGTCAAAGAAAATATGCTCTTGATATCTTAGGAGATTTAGGTACTATAGGATCAGGACCTTAGAAGATACCCCTTGATCAAAATACAAAATTGAATAAGGAAGAAGGAGATCCACTGCCTGATCCTGCTGTCCATAGAAGACTTATAGGGCATTTGCTATACTTAACTATAAGGAGACCAGACCTTTCCTATTGGTGCAACTGCTGAGTCAATACATGGACAAGCCTAGGTTGCCACACCTTTATGCAGCACACAAGGTCTTGAGATATATCAAAAGGGCACCAGGACAACGGTTACTCTATCCTGCTGTTTCTGATGTGCAATTGAAAGCATACTCAGATTCAGATTGGGCCGCATGTCCAAAGACTAGAAGGTTTGTGACTGGTTATTGTGTATTCATTGGCTCATCACTTGTATCATGGAAATCAAAGAAATAAGGTGTAGTCACAAGGTCTTCTTTAGAGGTAGAGAATAAAACAATGGCTCAGGCGTGTTGTGAGGTGACTTGGATGAAATATCTGTTAGAAGATCTGCAGATTGAGCACAAGCAACCAGCAAAGCTGTACTGTGACAACAAATAAGCCATATATATTGCCACAAATCTTGTTTTTCACGAAAGGACTAAGCATTGATTGCCATGTTGTGAGAGACAAAATTCAGAATGGAAGTATAATTACTGAGTATGTTCACGCTGGATCCCAATTGGCTGATATGTTGACAAAAAGTATTGAATTCTTCAAATCTTTACTCACATATGATCAAGATGGAAGTGATTGATATCTACTCTCCATATTGCGGGGGATGTTAAATCATGATAAACAAGCTAACCATGTGGCAGATGAGGTGCCATCCCAGTCAGCTGAACAAGTAGCCACAGTAAACAATGAAGCTTCAGCACGATAGGAACAATCTAGAAGGGAAAGAGGATCTAGAAGTCTTCACCACATGGAGTTTGTTATTTTGTAATAATTGATTCTTTGTAATTATTCCCTTTTTGTACCGGCTTGTATGTATATATATTGCTGTAGTTTCCATTCATAAAAAAATCAATCAATTTACAAATTATTGAAATCAAATCTTCTGTTTTCAGCTCATTGTTTGGAATCCACCACTTCCATCTTAATTCCATTTTATTATAAAACGTGAGTTCAAGTGTCGATTCTAAGAGGACTAAGTCATCTATTCTAGTTTTCAATTATTCTATCGCTGGTCGAACAACACATTATAGGTGAGATTGGTTGTATTTACTAATTAATCCAAAATCTAACTAACTTGACTTATCTAAACTAACTATATGATAAGAAGTATTATGAATGCTTGATTAATTTAGAATTACTAGGACCTCAAATCTTTCTGCATTCATCCATCTTAAAATCAATTCCAAAATTTGACAATACTTATTTGGATATGAAAATCGATATTTCTGTCTTGTTTAATAATCTCTCTCGTGTAGAATTAAACACATCCTCACATATGGCTGGAATATCCATGTCTAAAATGCAAAATGCATTAGGGTGTGTTTGTCTCCCATTAATGGAAGAAAAATAGAGTAATGAATAGTATTTTTTGGAGAATGTGTAGTTGGAAATTAAAGTCACTTTATTTGTTTGAGTGTAGAATATTTAATTGGGTGAATGTGTGGTGGAGAATCTTATTGTAGAAAACAATTTTTTGGAATAATGGTAGACAAACAGAGGTTAAATCACAAGACTCTTCAGTTGGATAATGCAAACCATACAACGAATAACTCTAACATCTATAAGACCTTACAATGATTGCCACCACTAATTTATATTCTTTCTCACGAATGACAACAAAAAATATACATCAAATCAATTAGTGACCAACTAATAGAAAAGCATTAACTTCCTAACATTTATTCAAACTAAAAAAATATTTAATGTCACTACACCAAAAAATAGCTTTTGCAACACATAAAAGACAACATTTTAATACGTGAATGTTGCCAGTGCTTGACAAAATTGAGCTTTAGCAACATTTTTTAAGTAAATGTTGCTAATATTTCCTTTTTGCAACGTTTTTTTAGTGTTGCGAATTTTTTNGCAACACATAAAAAGACAACATTTTAATACGTGAATGTTGCCATTGCCTAACAAAATTGAGCTTTGACAACATTTTTTTAGTGTTCCTAATGTTACCTTTTTGCAACTTCTTTTAGTGTTGCGAAATTTTTTAAAGACAAAGCTTTTCGCAATGTTTAAAAACGTTGCGAAAGACGCTTTTCGCAATTTTTTATTTTTATTCCTGATAGTTTCGCAACTTTGTTTTTAAATAAACGTTGCAAAAACTCCACAACCCCTCTAAATCAAATCATTTCAGCCTAACTTTTCCTCCTCACGTCTTCGCCTTTCCTTTCTTCTTCCTCCTACTCTCTAAATCAAATCAGTTTAACAGCAGCCTCAAGAAATGTTATGCTCGTCCTCTCTCCCACGGTTGACGCCTTGACGGCAGTCACTGGTCACACCTATGGCAGTCACGAAACTGGCTCCAACTTCCAAGCTCCGCACGACCGCGCCTCTCCCCGTTCCAACTTCCAAGCTCTATGGCTCTGGCTCCACCCATCCTCACTCCTCTCTGAGCTCTCTCGGTCTCCCCGTACTCAGCACTCAGTCTCCCGGTAAGTTTCAGCACTCAGACAGTCAGACAAAACCCCCCATTCATATTCTGTATATGTAGACTTTTGATTTTGTGTACAATTGAAATTTGAAATTAGGGTTTGAATTCTTGATGATAGACAATGTCAAGTGGGCTTCATCAATCTTCGAGCGTTTCTTCGAACGCCCTACCTCCTCAAGAACTCCTTAACGATCTCTGTAGATATATTTATTCATATGTTACACGAATATGTTTTTACTAATTATTTAGTTCACAAGTAATGGAGGCTAGGACTTTCTTGTATCAAACTGGCAAAAGGTCAAATGGGAGTTCATAGGTTAAAATTAGTTGAAATTTGAATTATTATCTCTATTGATAGTATATTGGGGCTTAATCTGTAACATTCTTGTGATAAATTACCATAATCTCTTAGGTGTAGAGAATATTTTATTGAGATTAAATGTCCTTGCACACCATTCACGTAAAGATTACAATCAGTGAATGAGATTAATCAGAGAATTGGATTGTTTCTTGTGGATAATGTAGAAGTAGTAGGTAAAGTGGTTTAGGAATGGAAAAATGCACTTCTCCTCCAACTTAGCCTCTGTTTGGGTTTCATTTTTTATTAAAAAATTACTTTTCAAGAAATGAGTGGTGAATGAGTAATACTTGTGGTCCTACAAAATGTGTAGTTAAGATTAAAGTGTGACTCTGAAAATTAACTTTTTAGAAATAAAAATGAATCCCAAACAGAGGTTTAAGCAATATTATGCTCTTTCTCTTTGTTGATGTGTCAATTGATGGATAGAAACACAATTTTCAAAAGGATATGCATTGAGTGTACATGTTCAGTTTCTTGGAGATTGGCTGATGTTTTTCTTTTGAAAATTGCAGTTACCATGACAATGCTTATGTTTTCTCCCGTGCATTGTATATAGTCAACAAGTTAAATTCTTCAGCCACCTACGATTTATTGGAGGCGTTTTGCCAGCAACATGTGACATTGATGTTGTATTAGAAGTGTATAGATCTCTCACTGAAAGGGTTTAAGCAGCCCTTGCATGAACTCTAGCTCTCTACAATGACAAGCTGATGCAGTTCTTCACCTTCTCTATGTGGTTTATGCATAGACACTTCTTTGCTTTTTTTTTTTTCTGGCTTTGGTTTGATCTCTTTGGCATCTGGAATATGATCTATTGTACATTAGTTTCTCATGTTGAGTTCAATTAATTTGTGATTTTAGAGTTCTATTCTGTTTTCATTTTTTATGCGTCAATGACTATGTGCTTCCGTCATCAACTATTCAATGAATATGCCATACTTTTCCTATTAGAGTGTACCTTTTTGTATCAGATTATTTGAACATCAGATCAGGCTTGCTAATGTCAAAATCAATTTTGATCTGCAATCTCTAGCTTGAATTTGAGTTTTAAAGGTTAAAATTTAGTGAATTGCTTCATCTTTGTTGCTTCTCTTGAGTTTATATGTGAATGAATAGAAAGTTTTGAAAATATCATTGTCTGGTGATATATTTATTTTTCGGTTCTGCTTTCTTTATTTTTTT
>CAIGRT010001829.1:0-11177 GCA_903798405.1 Fraxinus platypoda
AATTTTTGAATTGTGACCAAATTGCATAGATTTGTGACCTTTATATATTTATTAATAAAATATATAATTAATTAATTAATTAATTAATAAATTTTAATGAAAACCTGATTTTTGAAATTTAAAACCTCAAACCTTAATTTTGAAGTGATGATACTTAAAAACTTGATTTATGTATTGTTCCCTTAATAAATCCCAGCTTGGTAGATTAGGTCCAAATAATTCTATGGTCCATGGAGCACCACTCTTGTTATCATCATGGGAATACAGGTCTTTAATTGAAAGGTTCAATGAACTGTAATGATATAAGATGTATATTATTGTACCTATCTTTTAATATGATGATGACCTGTAGCTATAAATAGCATCACTCTCAATTGTAGCCGGCGAGCAGTAGCTTAACGGACTCCTTGTCAACTTGAGTTGGAGAGTTTTTTTTTTCAAACGTCGTCTATTTTTGCTTATGTGTACAATGAAAATGCTCTTGAGACTAGAAGTATTGTAATAAATAATATGTTCAAAGATATCTTCTTTCTTAATATGGGTTTGGTCTAATCGTGACAAGGCCACAAACCCGCAACTGCAGCCATGCATAGAGGCAGACAACAGTTGTTCTTTTATGGGCAAGCGGTGTCATTGTTGGAGTGATGGGCACATGTTTCTCAGTACTGATCATTCGTATAGAATTAGAACGAGAAAATTCTTATATAATAATAAACGTGTTTTCAGGTACTAATCCTACGCAGAAAAATAGAATGTCACTGTGACAATTGATAATCTTGTATTTTTATTATTCCATACACTTTAAAAGGCAAGAATCTATCACATGAGTACCCAAATAATAGGTAAGGAGACATATTAGGAAAATTCCCAAAGCCAAAACACAAGCAGATTTTTTGACCATAAAAAAACAACCTAAAAATTGGCACCAATAAGGAGTAATACAAAACTTTCGGAAAATATTTACATATTTCATTTTTGTTAGGGTTTTTTCCTTTTTTTTGGACACGTAAACACTATTAAAGTAGTTGCATTAAAAATGAAAAAAGTGCATTGTATTTGCATCGAAGGTTTGGATTTGAAATATTATTAGCCTCTCCTTTCTCACAAAGCCAAATCCCATTCTCCAATTAATCTTTTCGTATCATTCATTTTTCCATGCAGACACACTTTTATATTTCTACGTACAAATCCTTGCTTGCCTCCTCCTCCAATTGTACACCGCTCCTCACCTTTTCATGGAGGAGCGGGACCGCCCGTCCGAGGATGGGAAAGATGAACCACCACCGTCGAACACCATGGCTTTAGTATCTGGACCGCCTCCCTTGGAAAACTCTGAAACCTACATTGTACAAATCCCTCGTGATCAAGTTTACCGCGTTCCACCTCCGGAAAATGCTAAAATTGTCGAGAGCTACCGCCGGCCGGCCCAACATCGGAAGAAGAAGACTAATTTTGGCGGATTTTGTTGGTGGATCATCTTGACCTTTGCCCTCATAGGCCTAACGGTGGGCATTTCTGTTGGAGTGATAATTGCTTTATACAACCCTAAATATCCGACTTTCTCTGTCACAAAAATTCATGTCAAGAATTTGGAACAATCCATTAATGGTCATCATGGTTCCGGCCACTCGCCTGAATATGACGTCACATTGCAAGCCCATAACCCTAATGAAAGAATGGATGTTTCTTACAAAGGAGCTGCCGGAAAAGCTTCCATTGAACTCAAGAAACAAAAAATTGCCCAAGGTGGAGTCCCAAATCTGACCCAAGATCCCAATAGCTCCACAAAAATTCCTTTGATCTTGCATGGCACAAAGGAGTCAATCTCTAATGATATGAAAAAGAGCCTCAATGGTACAAAGCCAAAATCCATGCATTTGAAGATTGAAGTGCCTATGGAGGTTAAAAGTTGGGCCAAGACAGTGCAGAAGGACATGGCCATTACTTGTGATTTCAAGGTAGATTCACTATTAGGGAAACAGACCAAGATTTTATCACAAGAATGCCAAACCAATTTCTAATCAAATCAAAGAAATTGTGCAGAGAAAATCGAATTGGTAATAAAATCGTGTTCTTAATTTCCAGTCTTCTTATTGATTCCAATTTCTTTTAGTTTAAAGCGTTCTTTGTCTCAAAATTTATGTTCTGCAAATCTTAAAAAAAACACAAGACAGGATTGTTATATATTGAAATTATTTGAGTTTTCAAATTTTCGTGGCAAATTAGAGAAACCAAGAACATGCATGCAAATATTTCATATCTGCCATGCATATAAAATTTCTTTTTGCCCTATTTCAGTGTTTTTTTCTTTTCGTTAATTCTTTTC
Organism: Fraxinus platypoda; assembly: GCA_903798405.1. NCBI lineage: Eukaryota > Viridiplantae > Streptophyta > Magnoliopsida > Lamiales > Oleaceae > Fraxinus > Fraxinus platypoda. Next base: position 2,327 of record CAIGRT010001829.1, read on the forward strand.
CCTTTTGCTTTCTGGCCATTTTTACCAAGGGAAAGTCTTGTGTTATTTATTTTTAGTTTTCAGATTTTGACTTTTGTAATTCTATGTGTAAAGAAATTTCAGATTTGTAGAGCTATTGGGTTGGGATCTTGGGCCTTGGTCCAAATCTTCGTCCTAGATACATACAGACGTATTCCCTTGTACTCGAAAATAAATATTTGATAGATTATAATTTTCAACGAGGCAAGACACAATCTGAGCTTATTTTAAGCCCCCGCGTGAATATTTGAAAAATAGTAATTAATTGAGAATAGATTTTATTTTTAGTGAAATATGACAAGTCTTTAATAAATTATTGATACTTAAATATGGGATATTTTAGTGTTGTAAATTAAATATACAAATATTTGTGAATGAAAATTATATCTCTACAATCCCTATTACACCCAAGAAATATAGGACTATGATTCTTTAGAAAATACACAAAAATTTTGACTCTTCTATTTTCCTCTTTTTTTCTTTTTAATTTATAACATTTAGCCCATATTTGGTAGATATTTTTAAATCTTATTTTTTTCTCAAATTCATTTATACAACGTATTTTTCAATAAAGTAATTTTGTACGTGGACTCAAATTTTCCCTACTTTTTAACTATATATTCTTAAAAAAAAATCACTTTTACAAATATCTTTTTTTTTTTTTAAAAAAAAAAATCTACATCAAAAGACACTTAAAAATATGGGATAATTATATAACTATAAAGGTTTCAAATTACATTTTCAAAATTAACAAATTTGTGATTTTGACGTTTTCAAACCTTGGAATAAAACCCTTGATGAAAGTTTGTAATCAATAATTTAATAAATCAAGTCATAGTTACAAATCACACACAATTTATGGACACAAACATAAATTACACAAAGTCACGGGCACAAAAATAAAATTTGTGAGTCACAATTATAAATTTAGTCACCAATTACACATTTTTAGGTCATATATTACTTATTGATCACAATTATTCAAATAATTGATCATAAATAGTCTTCGTCCCACCCTACTTCTCCATCACCACAACCTTCATTCAAATACCTTTGCCAACTCACCACCGCCGCTACCATCTCCACACCACCACCACCACCACCACCATATGCCCCACCAACCACCAATACTACTGCACTACCACTGTCGCCACTCCACCACCATTGGCACCATCCAAACACCACTGTCAACTTGCTACCATTGCCACCACCACCGCATTACCACTACTGTTCGTTTGAAACTCGCAAGCTTACAGAATAGTTAGCAAGTAATAGTTTGATAAGATAGAGTATCGTCCCACAGAAAATAAAAGTAGAATTTTGTATGGAAGTCAAATTATGTAAACCAAGTAAAGATTTTGACTTGATTTTTGGTAAATTAATCTAAGAAAGCTATAAAAGTTGGATTTTTTAAATCAATTTATTGATGATTATATTGGATTTTGAATCCACATACTGTTATCTATTTCAATTCACAATTATGTAATCTAGTCATATTCATGTGTTCTTAGCAATTGATAAAGCTAATGTATTTAATTTTTTTTTCCAAAACAAAATAAATATATTTTAGTCACGACCCGTATCTACTATTCATAGTCTGAATTTGAATGAATAAAATGCATTAGATTTTAGATTATATGTATGATTGTACACATGATAAATGTTATTCTTGACATTTATTGCACATATGTTAATTTTGTTGCGTTCTAAATTAATTGTGAGTCTCTCAACACTACAACAAGCAACTAATTATCTAATTGATAGCCAAACAATTAAATAATACGACGAGGATTCAAAATTAATCAAAAAAATAAGAATTACTAATCTACAAGTTTGAATTAAAATACATAAACAATATGGTTCATCATCATATAATACAAAAAGGGATCTAGCTAAACATATTTCTAAAGATAAAATAACAAGAATAATGAAAATATATCACCCGAAATTTATAACTATAAGAAAGAGACATCACAGTCTAATTCTTGTTATTGTTCTTTAACCCCGAGATTTGATTCTTCAAGTTCTTGATGTTCTTGATTCAATTTAAGTGTTAGATTTGTTCTCCTCTCCAATTTATGATAAACTTTTCCCCACGTTCTTGAATATTTTTGTGATATGGAAGTGATTTGAGAAGTGAGAGAGAGAGATCTTCCAATGGCTGCCCATGTCTTGTATTATATAAGGAGAAATTAGGTCAAAAAATACATCCTAGTTGGATTCCAAAAATGTTTCAATCAAATAAGAAAAGTTGTCTTCACGTGTGCATGATTATAAATCTGCACAGTCGTTAGTATTTTGATCATAATTTTCTCTTTCGATATCCGATTGAGGTGATTCAAAGTACATTAGAAAGCTAACTCAAAGGGCTGCATTTTTTCTAGAAAAATTCTCCAATTCGAACATTTGCTAACTGAAAAATGGGTCTCAATGTCCAACTAAAAATTTGGAACATACTTTGTGCACTTGGAAATTGATTTGTGAAAATTCTTTTGATTATATTTCATTCATTTTTAACTTTTAATTGCATTCAATTGACTCCTAAGAAGCTTTACTTATCATTTGTGGTACGAATCAACCATTGAATATATGCTATATGATCCCAAACTTTTAATTTCTTTATTTTTCACCCATTTTTCGTTCATTTCTTCCAATTCCACCAATTTGCCCCCCCGAGTTTTACCTAACAAACACAATTAAAATCTAATTAAGTCATAATTCATCAAAATTTATTACAATCAATCTCATTTAACGGCCCAGATATACTTATAAAACACTACCAAATTTGAACAATTGTTTGTCCTCAAACAAAATAAATTTAGAACTTAGATAATTTTTTTAACCAAACATGGTTAAATAATTTGGCTTTGGTCTCAGGATTAGAATTTATGTATTGAAAGTATAAACTGTTTTAAAATCACATTGTTAAAGTGAATTTCTACTTATTTAATGGAATATCGATGTGCGTGTATGAAAATTTATGCAAAGCATCATAAATTCATAAATTGATTCAAGTCCCGACCCTTAATGGTCAATTTTATCATTTCTTCTCTCGTAAGATGCATATCTCCAAACTTTATTCTTTGAACTCTTTATTCAAGGTGTGGTCTAATGTTGATTTTTTTTTTTATAATACTAATACTCACTCTCTCTAGTTTGATTAAATTTTACTAATTGTAGTTCAACACATCAACAAATGAGGATTCTCCTTATTTTTTATTTCTTCAATCTTCAAGAATCAACTAAGCTAATAATCTCTTGTCAAATATTCAATTCTCTCAAATAAGTGTTCGGAGCTTAACTAAAGCATGTAGTATGCAATTTTATTTTATTTTTATTTTTTTTTATAAATTATACCTCTTTTTATTTTTTTAATTTATGTGCGGACTTTTCTCCATTAAACTTTTTAAATGACCCTTGTAGTGAGCTTTTGGCCACGACTCTCAGATCAGATGAGGGCACCGAGTTTTAAATACTTTTACAAGTTTAATCACTCGAGTCATAAAGGCTATGAAGAGATGTTACACAACGAGATATTTTATTTTTTTAAGCAATAATTAGTGCAATGTCCCTCATAAATACTTATTCTCAAAAATTGACCCCTAATTCAAGATTTTCACATAATTTCATCTTATAAATTTTAGACAATAAATACAATTTAACACACATAGAATCTACATTTATCTTTATGTCTTCCTACAACAGTTCAACCACCCCAAACTATCCTAAATTTGGTTCAAGGATGTATAATTTAGTAGTTGTTCGGATTTAGCATCTAAGGTCCACTATTTTTTTCTTCAACCTTTTCAAAATTTGAATCAAATTAAAGTTTCATAATGCAAAAAAATAAATCTTGTGCGTAAAAATATCAAGTTTAACATGAATAAGCATAAATTAACCCTAACATGCAATTTTTCACAATTTATAATCTAACACGTGGTTCCAAATATATGTATCATAGTAGACAAATTTATCTAACCTACATAAGTACACAAAAAATAAAGTTGAAAATAAATTATTTTTTCAAAATTTTGGATTTTTTTTGAATTTTTTCACGCGAACAAGCACACAAATCAGTAAAAATAGATAAAAATTCGATTTTTTTCACCCCAAACTTATAGCAGACATTACCCTCAATGTCTAAAAATATAACAAGTAATATATAAAAATTAAGGTAAAGAAGGAAACAAAGTACTCTGGTGTAAATTTGTAGGTGATGGATGGACTGGTATGAAAGTACTGAATCACTTGCTATATCTTTTTCATTGTCCAGTGTTTTCAGATGTCATGTTCCTTCAAAATAAAAATAAAAAATCAAGAATAACATGGAACATTTATAATAAGCTCAAACACATCCTAAAGGAATATATGGGGATAACAATTACTAAAAGTAATAAAATTTATTAAACTACTAAAAACAATGAAGTTTACTAATTCTATATTCTAGAAAATAAAAATAAATAAAAGGCAAAAAAATTATGTTGCCTCCAATAAGCGTTTATTTATAGTCGTTAGCTTGACTTTGGCAATCTGCATCATAGAATTCTGAAGAAAGTTTTTGATGCTTTGCTCAATTTGCTTCTCTTGACTTTGCTCCACTTTGTGTTAATTCTCCAAATCTAAACATTACCTCATTCAATGTGATATGCCTTGCCTATTCCATCCGATTTGAAATCAATTATACAAACTTCTATCTCTTCCTCGAGTTTAATCACAAATTCAATTGTTGTCTAATCGATGAATCGAAAGAATGTGTGTTAATTTCATCTTCATCAATTGCCACATTTTCGCTTGCTTTCTTTGTAATTAATTTGTAATCATCTTTATAATCTTCATTAATAATTGATATTTCTTCGGGTTGAATGGTCGATTTACAATCCAAATCCACGGGTGATGGCAATTATTTCCTTTCAACCTTTTCGAGTGGATTATATCCCCATTTTTGAAATTCGTCCTAGGATACGGCATCTCCCACACGTATTTTACCTTCATCCAACTTGACAAGTTCATTATAATATTTTGCAAGTACATCCTTGTTCAACATGGAAGGACCAACTCTCACAAGTATGTCTGTAGATACATATTCGCCCACAAGCATGTACCTTTTATTAGATTTATCAATTACTTATTTTCTACATCTTAAATATTGTTGAAACTATCGAAACTTGAACCTCCAAGGACAATGCATGTATACAAACAGTATCCAGTATAATGCAACACATATCAAAATTCACAATATATGTCTTCTACAAGCATATCCTCATTATCCATGTCGAAATTACTTATTGCAAAAAGTTAACTCCTTTATCATCATCAGAATCATGCATATACTGTCATGTAGTACTTGGAAGAGTACCAAGCACAAGAGAGATTAGGGTGGGTAGCCAAAATTAGCAAACAAAAATAAATAAATAATTAAATCAAACCATTCAAATCCTATATAAACTAATAAACTCAAATTAAATACTTTATTCCCCTACAATGACGTCAAAAATATGTTCGTGTGAAACTCGCAAGTGTAGAGTAATAGTTTTGATGAAACAGAGTATCGTCCTATAGAGAAAAAAAAATTCAATTTAAGTTTACTAGTTTTGTATGGAATACGAATTATGTAAACAAATGAGATATTTTAATTTGATTTTTGGTAAATTAATCTAAGAAAGCTATAAAAGTAGGATTTTTATCAATTTATAGATGAATGTATTGAATTTTGAATTCGTCTATTGCTATATGTTTCAATTCACAATAATGTGATCTAGTCAAATGCATGCGTTCTTGAAAATCGATAAAGCTAATGTATTTAATTTTTTTTTTCAAGACAAATTAAATATATTTTGTCACGACTCGAATCTATTCCAAAACTGAATTCGAATGAATAGAATCCATAAAATTTTAGATTATCTCTATGATTGCACACATGTAAATGTTATTCCAAGTATGTTTGCACATATATTAATTTTGCTATGTTTTAAAATTATTGTGAGTCTCCTAACACTACAATAAACAATTAATTATTTAATAGATGACCAAACAATTAAATAATGCAATGTGAATGCAAAATTAATCAAGAAAATAAGAATGACTAAACTACTAGTTTTATTTAAAATAAATAAACAATATGATTCATTTTCAACCAATTCAAAAACAGATCTAACTAAATATGTTTCTAAAGATAAAACAACAAGAAGAATGGAAAAGCATCACCGGAAATTTATAACTATAAGAAAGAGATGTCATTGTCTAATTCTTGCTATTGTTCTTCAACCCCAAGATTTTATTCTTCAAGTTCTTGATGTTCTTTGATTCAATTTACGTGCTAAGTTTGTTCTCCCCCCAACTTGTGATGAATTTGCCCCTCATTCTTGAATGATTTTGTGATATGGAAGTGATTTGGGAGGTGAGTGAGAGATCCTCCATTGGCTGCCCATGTCTTGAATTATATAAGGTGAAATTAGGTTAAAAAAATATGTTCAGTTGGATTCCAAAAAAGATTCAATCAAATAAGCAAAGTTGCCTTCGCGAACGCATGATTATGCATCTGCATAATAGTCTGGTTATGACTTTTGTTCACGATATTGCATTGCGGTGATTCAAAATACATTGGAAAGCTAACTCAAAGGGATACAATTCTTCTAGAAATAGAACATTTCCAATTCGAACGTTTTCTATTCTAAAATGGGTCACAATCCCCGAATAAAAATCTGGAACATACTTTGTGCGGTTAGAAATTGATTTGTGAAAACCCCTTTGATTATATTTAACTCATTTTTTACTTTTAATTGCATTCAATTGACTCTAACAAACTTTACTCATCTTTTTGTGGTTCGAATCAACTATTGAATATTTGCAGTATGATCTCGAACTTTGAATTTCTTTCGTTTTCGCCCGTTTTTCGTTTCTTTCTTTCAAATCCACCAATTTGCCTCGAGTTTTACCTAACAAACGAAATTAACATCTAATTAAATCATATTTAACGGTCCAGATAAGTGTACTTATCAACTACTACCATCTACACCACCACCCACGATCACAAATATACACAGACACACACATTCAGATGTACACCACCACCACCATCTTTTGTACCACCACTACCATTTGCATCGCCACACAACCACTAGTGCACCACAAAATTCACCACACTACAACCAGAGCATATTCGACTAGTGTAAAAAGATTTGAAAATTTCAAATTCGAATCCGATTTAAGGTAAAAGAGATATGCCTTGTTATGGGGATCTGGTTCGTTGTCGCTTTCTTTGGTGGTCAACATCTGGACCATCTATTTCACCCTCTTCGACAAGCCATAGCAATGTGGTACTGGAGCAACATGATAGAGTCATGGCTGAAGATGATGCCTCAGATGTCCACTGCGGCACTATTAACCTTATAGACCAAAAAATGATAAAATTTGGGAAAGATAATAGAGGTGGGTGTCGTGTGGGGTGGGGTGTAGAGTTTGGATAAGACATAATTGGTAGGAGTTGTATGGGAGGTTATTCCACCATCGGTGATAAATGGATCTGGTAGTTTGGACGGAGATTTTAATGCAGACGATGGACGATGTGAGCGTTGTCAACAATGGCTGTGGGCGGCTATGGGTTCTCAATAGTGTAGGTCGAGGAAATAGTGGAAGATGGCCTAAAAAAAGGTTGAAATATAAGTTAGAAAACAAAAGGCCAAAAAGACCCTCAAGGAGAAAAGAAAAATTCTCTCACAGTCAATCTAGTCGAAATTGTCGACCAACACTGACCACCACAATCCATCGACTGGCGTCGACCACCATACAGAGAACCCAGTCACCGGCGAATCAACAAGGTTAATTTTGGTGACTATGAAATGTATTTTTCATAACGATGAATTTGACATTTATTTAGCTTATTTGTTGATTATTTAGATAGATACTTGAGTAGACTAGATTGTGGAGATGTTTTGGGGGAAAATGGATTTTTCGGGCTGGAGATCGCCGAAAATGGCGATCTCAGACATTACACAGTCTGAGGTGTCGACTGTCAAACAATCGCCACACCCGACTGTTAACATTCTTGGTCCGACTGTTAACAGACTGTTGACAGCCTTAGTCTGACTGTTAACAGTCTTAGGCTGACTGTTATCCGACCTTTTTTTTTTTTTGGCATTTTATTAATTATTTAATTTTTACAATTTTAAATAATATTTTTATTATGTACTTAATTTTTTTTATTTTGTTCTTTACTTTTTATTTTATTTATTATTATTTTTCTCTTTTTCCTTTTGTTTATTCTTTATATATATATTTTTGTTAAAAGTTATAAATTAAGAAATTTTATTCCTTTGTAAGTTGAATACATAATTTTAAACTAAAAAATTAATAAATTAGATATTCTTTTTAACCAAATTACCAAATTCATTTTTTTTAAGTTTAAAATTCTTTTTAAACAGATCTTTAATCATTTCAATTTTACTTAAATAATATTTATATTCTTTATTTAATTTTGTTTAATTATTTGTTTATTATTATTATTATTATTATTATTTGGTAATAATTTAAAAATATCTTTATTGTTTTCTTCTTATTATAATATTTTTTCAATTTAAAATACTTTTTATTATTCTTGCTTTATTATTTTATATATTTTTTAATTTTCTTTAATTAATTTTTAATTTTTTAATTTTTGGTCATTAATTTATATTTAATTTAATTAATTATTTTCTGATTTATATTGAATTTATTTTTTGTGCTTCTTCTTTAATTTATGAAATCATTTATTTTTATTAGCTTCGATGTCTGGCCTATAGTTAGGGGTGGGCGCGGGTCGGTTCGGTTCGATTCGGTTCCAGAAATTTTTGGGTAT
>CAIGRT010001830.1:0-11727 GCA_903798405.1 Fraxinus platypoda
AGATCAGGCTCCATGTAATGAAAATAAAATAGAATACTTGAGTAAGATTCTATATTCTAATGTGATTGGATCTGTTATGTATTTGATGGATTGTCCTAGATCGGATTTAGCTTTTGTTGTTAGTATTGTTAGTAGGTACATGTCTAATCCGGGTCTTGAGCATTGGGAAGCCCTAAAATGGTTGTTAAGGTATTTGAAAGGGACTAGTGTGTAGGTCTAAGTTTGGTGTTAGCAAAGAATGAATGAAACTGATATGTTTTGTAGATGTGGACTATGCAAGGGATAGAGATAATAGGAAATCAACTTTTTCCTATGCGTTTACTTTGTCTAACTCTTACATTAGTTGGAAATCACAATTACAACACATAGTTGCACTATCCACGACAGACTCTGAATACATTGCTACTACTGAAGCTATTAAAGAAGCTTTATGGCTTAGAGGCCTTTTACATGAACTGTGTGTTCTAAATGATTATGTGGACACATAGTTGCACTATCCACGACAGCAATTAAAGAGGCTTTGTGACTTAGGGTGTTTTGCTTCATGAACTTTGTGTTTTGAATGATTATGGGGTAGTATATTCAGATAGTCAATCTTCTATATATCTATGCGAAAATCTTATTTTTCACGAACACACCAAGTACATTGATGTCAAGTAATAAAAAAAACTACCTTGTTTATGTGTAGTTCTAATTTGTTCACTTTTTTTACATGAACCACACACACCTTCAAGCTTTTTAGTGACCTTAGGAACTCCTCTTACTGCATTGAGTTTGGTAAATCTGACCAGGTCTTCATAGTTTAAGTGTCCCTACCATTTGTGCTAAAAATCTGTAGAGTCAACCTTTGAAACATGACAGTAATTTCAGAGTCAAGGAGATAGCATTCATCACTAGATACAGCACCATACAAGACACAATTACCATCATATTTTAAGACCTTGCATGTATTTTTTGTGAACATAACCATAAGATCATTGTCACACAGTTGGCCTACAGTAATCAGATTTGCTTTTAGATCTACAATAAACAACACATCATTTAAGAGAAAGACCATCAATCACAATAGTACCAACACCCTCTATTTTACTTTGTGCCCACCAAAGGTAACTAGACCACCTGCATGACTCTTGTAGTTGGTTAGGATAGAACAATTTCTAGTCACGTCTAGAGCAACTACTACCAAAATACCAAGAGTTAGGTACAATTGATTTATAAGATATATTGATAACATAGCAATTTAGATCACTCTTTCATGTCCAGACTTATCTTATTCTAGCATGAGAATTGTGTTTTAGAACACTTATAGGCAAGTCAAAATGTTTCTGTAGATTGTTGTTTTTTATGCCTACCTATCAAGTTCTTTTAAGACAAGCAATAATGAAGGTCATGTCCAAACTTACCACAAAAACTGCATATGACATTGTACTGAGTATTACCTTTCTATTTTTGGGAGTGATACCTTATCTATTTACCTAATGGATTGATCTTATTCAAGTTTTTGGAGTTGGTCAGAACCTATTGGTGTGAGTCATATTCTGCTATAATTCTGTTGTCTAAAGTTCTGTCTAATTCTTTGATTGTAGCTTGTGATGTTCTGTCAAAATTATGGCATGTCGAGCTACCATATCCAATTTCTTTGACAAACTTTAACCGTTAGATTCCTTTTCCTTTCCTTTTTTCATAGCCTAAACCCTCTTTGATGTTCAATGTTATTCCATAGCTAAGGACTTCACTTAGGTAAGTGAATCCGATGGCTAGAGTTTATTTTTCAACGCCAGCAGCAGCCCTTTCTTCTTCGATGAACTCCATCATTTCATAAAGAGTGATATTCCTTTTTTGCTCAGTTTTTAGATTTTCTTTCAAGATGTTGCACTCTGAACATATATGACTTGGTTCTGCTGTGTCTCTAACCAATGAGTCTGTACTTGCAGACAACATTTGCAACAATTCAAAATCAGACTGTAGGTTGATACTAAATTTCTTATTATTTCTCTCGAATAAAATAAAGATGTCATTTTGATTCAATTTGTAGATAAGTAATTGAAAGCAATAAAAATTATAACAAGCATTCAAGATAAACAAGTGTTAAACGTCAAAGTCTTAAAAAAAGATATTAAAACTTCATAACAAATGATTTATCTACATCCTAGTGACTAAAAGTTAATTCGAGCATTATGAAATTACAAGAATAAATGTTTGAATAATGAATCATCAACCTGAAATTAGTTATAGAAAGAAAAGAGAAAAGTCTTGATTCATTGAATCTCTTCAATTCTTCGTGACAATTTTCTTTTGTGCCTTCTTTTTCTTTGCTAAATTCCAAGAAACAATCTTCAATCTTCTTATAAGAACGAAAAATTCTTATTTCTTGTCTCTAGTTCTCTCTCTCATGCTAGGACCAGAAATTAGGCATCCAAGTAGGTTAAAAAAAATACATTTCACATTCCATAAAGAGTTGAGGTCGAAAAGGGAAACATAATATTTTCTATCGCATTGTATCATGCACTTGTATGGTTATAGTTGTTGCCATCGCATGGCTATGTAGAATTTGCTACCGTAACCTGCCGAAGCAACCTTGTGGATCACATGGTTTTACACCTTGCAATTGCAAGGTGTTAACTTCTATACATTTTTACTTTGGTCCCTTGTTTCTTCCTCTTTTGTCTTTAATACTCTTTTGTACTTTTCATGAGTCTTTCAGCTTTCAATTTCATCCTATTTGATCCACGTGTTTCTTCAATTATCAATCCTTGGTCATGAGTTTATAATAATTTTAAAAAACTATTTAGAGAAAAAAATTATTAGACAGATAGAGAGAAAAAAAAAAAACTGACGATAGTAGGTTGGATGAATGGACCAGACTCGTATATTTCAGTGGTCGTGAGTCAGTCTGATTCACATTTTTTGAAAGACGGTCCGGGGCCGTGCTACTATATGGGAGATTCAGACTCGAAAGGGGCCTGGACTAGGCTAAGATGTTGGCATATCAGTTCAAATCAGTCCATACATTTTGACACCACCAGCCTCAATTCCCACAGGAAAATGTATCTTGTTTCTCAGTTTCGCCAACAAACAAAATCTAGACATCTTCCAAGTATTCTTGGTGTAAGTTTGAATAATATGCAACTGGACACAGCTTTCAAAATCTTCACCCAAGAAAATCAAAGCCTTAATTGTTACAAATTTCAAATTAAAAGATAAGGTTGATCAAGGCTATTCAAATAAGAAATTCTTGACAATGTTGTTGAACTTCGCTGCATATTCAAGTTGAGGAACATGTGAAGTGTTCTTTATGACTTGTAATTTCGCCTTCTCCCCTAGCAATCTGCGGAGGCAAAAAAAAAAAAAAAAAATTACCAATATAATCACTTGTTTTATAACAAGTTTGTGTACTTATGTATGAAATACGTACTTCTTGAGTTCATGAGCTTTTTCTAATAGGAATATCTTGTCTTGTTCTCCCCACACAATCAACGATTCCTGCAAATTGATCAGATTTACCAAGAACAAAACTCAAGAAAATGATAGGCCTGCATTTAAGATGTGCAAGATGTACCTGTGGAAGAGGAGATATGTTTACTGTGTCATCTCGTCCCAGACTGAGTCCTTTCAAGAGTTCCAGCTTCTCCTTTCTGTTATCAGAATACCATTTCTGTGCCCATTTGCAATCACTAATTAACATTATTTTAAAAATAGTTTCATTAATTAATTGTGTGATGCCATTAGAATATTTCAATTAAACATCTATTATGACTTTCAGGTGAAGTTGGTGACGACTCTGGTGGCAGTTAATAGGAAGTGTCAAAGAAAAGGTCAGATTTAGTGTCCGCTCCACTTTCTTCCCAACAACTAATATTTTCATTTAATGACTTCATGAAATTACAACTCACAACATTGTTTTTGAGAAGGTAATTAATTTTATTACTTTTAAATAAAAACAAAATTTTATTCATCTCTATGTGAATACATTAATCATTATACAAACATCAATCTTTTTGATTGGGAAGGATATATCAGTGAGAAAATGAATTTAATTTATGGTTTTGAGGTAAAAATGAAGAATGTAGAATCATCAATAATTAGAAAAACTTACGTCAATGAAGTCATTTAACAAGAAATCCGGCATGTAGGTACGCCGGAAAACAGAAAGTCCCATCAACGTCCGAAGCTGACCGGCGGTCGCGGGCAGCATCAACTCATCAATTTTCTCAACCTTGGCTCTTTTTAACAACTCATCGTTATCCCTCCGCCGCAAGTTCACCCCGGAACTGGCGATCACCACCTTCTCCACCCTGTCGGGCCACTTCGCCGCCATATGGTAAGCCACGAAGCCGCCGTAACTCGTTCCAACAACAGAGTACTTCTGAATCCCCAATTTTTCGAGAAGCTTCGTCACACAAATTGCCTGGAAAACTTCTGACCTATCGGAGGATTTTGTATAAGATTCACCGAAGAATAATAGATCGGGCACATATAGGTCGAATTCGCCGGAGAAAAACACGATTTGTGGACGCCATTGCCATATGCCGTGTGGACCAAATCCTTGAATCAGGATCAATGGAGGTTTAGAATTGGTTGTGGAGGAATTAGTGCGGTTGGGACCCCAGAAGTGCATGGAGGTGTCGCTGTCGATGTCTATTGTTTGAGAAGACAGGCCGGCGCTGGCGAGACAGCGGCGGAGGTAGCTGCCATACAAAGAGACAAGGCTGAAACAGGACGCTACCATTGTAATTGTATCAGTACCACGGAGGAGGGAGCGAGGGAGGGAAGATAACAGAAACAGGGATAAAAGATGTGGCTTATGGTTTCCTTTTGACAGGTTTAATACTCTTGTGGTCACTCAACGTTTCATAGAATTTCATTTTAGTCACAAAAGTTTATTTTATATCGAGATAGTCACTAAACTTATGTGTTTGGTAGGGATTTTTGGGGGAAGAATTGATTTTTGAATAGTGATATGATAGGAAATGTGTGGTTGAAAAAGAAGAAAAAAGTATTGATGTGATGGAAAATATTATTTTATTGAAGAATGTGTGGTTGAAAATGAGAATTGATTTACTGTAGAAAATGAGAATCTGTACCAAACAGGCTCTTAGTAGTGATTTTTGAATAGTGATATGATGGGAAATGAGTGATTGAAAAAGAAGAAAAAAGTATCGATGTGATGGAAAATATTATTTTATTGAAGAATGTGTGGTTGAAAATGAGAATTGATTTACTGTAGAAAAAGAGAATCCCTACCAAACAGGCTCTTAAATTATTTTTCAAGTTGATCACTCCGTCTATGCAGTTACCCCCATCACCTTTTTCATTGTTCAAATTAGCAATTACATATTACAAAGTTTTTATTATACCCACTATAGACTTGAAATCACGCATGTACATATAGAATTATCTAATTGTAATTGCAGTACAAGTTTGTAACTAACAAGCTTTATTTACTGAATGACTAACTTCATACAAAATAAAATCGAAATTTCATTAAAATTTGTAGTTAAGATATGCTATCTTATTTTTGTTGTTCTTTTAACAAAACCTTTTATTAGCCAAAATTTGACACTTCAAAACTTTAAAGAAGTGTCAAAATTTTATTGGAGGACAACAAAAATGAAAATGATAGTGTTTTTAAACTATTTTTCCTTCCAACTCTAGGATTGTTGTCATTTTTGACATAAATTGCTCATGGTATACGTAATAAATGGGTTGGTTTTGTTGTTGGAAATGGTGCCTTTGCAGTGACCAACGGGCAACCTCTTCACCAAACGCTCTTTTTTTAAAGTTTTTTCATTTGTACAGGTACGCGGGCCTCGCGTGAATAAAAATTTCCTAAAAAAAGAAGTGGGCTCCCATTGTGAATGTTCGATCAACCTCTTCTGTCAACCATTTTCTCTACAAATAGCATGGTCCCATAGGTAGCTCAATTTATTCTTCATAGCCCCTTTTCTTTTGAAGCTACCAATAAACAAACAGGTTTATGTAGAAGCAGGTGCTTCTTGGTATGACTTCCCCAAAAATAATTGAGAATCAAACCACTCAAATTCTAACCTACCAAGATGGTCATTACTTAAATCGCCAAATGTACATTCCCATTTAACATACGACACTAAATAATTAAGTGTGCAACAACATTGAATGAATGTTGAGGATGATGAATAAGTTTGTGTATACGTATAGACAATAAATAGCTCCATAATTAATAGGTGATAAAAGTTGTTGCTTAGCTTACAATTACATTCACAAATTAAGAAACGTAGATGTTGATACCAATGAACTCATACCAAATATAATGATAATACATTGCACACTAAAGTTTCTCTTTTGTCGCGTTGATTACTCTTCGTGCTATTCCTAAATGCTCAATTAAATAATACTTTAATAGTTTAAGGTACTCTTAAAGTGTTTGTCACTTTAAATAAAAATATCAACAAGTACTCCTAGAAGGTATTGTTGACCTCAAAATATAGATAATATTTTTTAGAGATAATGGCGCGCTTTTTCCTCTTGATTTCGGGTTTTCCCTCTTTTTGGGGATTTTTAGTAGTTTTAAAGCCAATTTCTGTATAAGAGATATTTCGACATTCTTTTTGCATGAGATATTTTTCTCGACCAGAGATATTATTTCAATCCCATGAGGTTCAACCCCATATATTTTCAATCCAATGCATTTTGGAGTCTTTTTATGTTTTGCGCAATGGTCTATTAATAGTTGATTAATGAGAGTATTTTAGTCATTTTTTACTGATGCCTAACTCTGATTCAAATGAATCTATCCTCAAACGTGCTTCCAAGAATTTTGAATATATCCTCCCTTGTTTACTCATTTTACGCACATTCTTCGAAAGAGGTTTTGTTTAAGAAGCAATATAAATATCAACGTATATGAACAAGTCCGTATATTTTTGTGTGTACTTGCTCACAACAACGCAATCGACGGGTATAAACACACTTCGACATTCTTTACAGATAATTAGACATTGCTTAAAGACATTGGTTCATGTTGTGGTAAAACATGCTTGATGTAAGATTCAATCGTACAATCAAGGTCCGGATAATTACCATCCAAACCCTAAGGAATGTCCCATTTTCAGGTTGACAAAAGTAATTTACTTTGGAACGGTATTCTATACTCATTCTTTATGGTAGTTAAAATTTTCGTAAAAGATTTATGCAAATTTTAATGCACACATGATTGTATCGGAGCCATTGACGGAACACATATTAGAGTCGTGCCACCAACGAGAGTACTTCTTAGGACGAAAATGAATTTCAACACAAAACGTACTTGCAGCATGCGATTTCAATTTATGCTTATCATTCGTTCTCCTAAGAATGACAAGGAGTCGTATATTGGCAAATGCAATACATAGTCTAGATGAGCCGTGAGTGGCAAATATTATCTAATAGACTCAGGTTTTATACATAGAGCAGGATATATGATCCCTTATAAAGGCTCGAACATCATATATCATTTTTAAGAGTTTTGCAACGAGACAAATTGTTGTGGGCATAGATTTTTGAATGCACGAGAATAATTCAACTTTTATCACTCCTTGTGTCGAAACGTCATCAAGAGGGCATTTAGAGTATGGAAGCAGAGATTAAAAAAAATATTGATTGAATTCGCAATTACTCATTCAGGGCTCAAACAACTATTGTTATAATGAAAATGATAGTTCATAATTTCCTAATAAGAAATGGACAACTTGATGAAGCTTTCAGTAGCATGGAAGAGTCAGACGACGAAGAAGTAGAGATAGATGTGCCAAATGAAAAAGATGAAATTGCAATTGAGCCCCTGTTTGACACTCATTTTAATCTCATTCTCATTTTTTTCTCTTTCTTCATTTCAACTACATATTCTCCAAATAAAATAATATTACACACAAATCTAAAACTTTTCATCATTTTTCCACCACACATTCTCTCATCAATCACTATTCCAAAAATTTTATTCTCATTTTAATGAGATTCAAACACAAGCTAAGTTAGATGCGATTATCGAGGAAGATATGTCATGGAACAATTACGGGATTACATGACACATCAACTAAGGTAGGCCTTTAAAGAGAAAATTTTGGCTTTTGATTAAAAAATTGAATGTATATCATGTTAGCGTCAGAATAAAAATTCTGTTGAAGCGAACAAAAAAAGGTTTAAAACAAAAACAGACATTTCCTATTCGTATTTTGGAATGCAAAACTAAACCTAGAAAGTATAGAGGTGGAATATTCAAATCCATCACACCATTTTCCTAACAATTTCTAGCCATTATCTGTACGCGGGCTCACTTTATTTTAAAGGAAAATGATTTTTGCTTAAGGATTATTTTCATGTCCGATTACATCTGAGGCCCTTAATTGTGTCTCTGACCAAGGCCTCCAATCATGTTCCTAGCTATGTTAATTAGGGTTTCGAATACTCCTTTTCGAGAGGGTGGCCTCAACATTCGAGACATTCTTTTGATCTGATAGGCCTCCTCCTTCAAGACATGAATATTCGTACAATGACACATGAGCGAATAATGAGACCTTTTTCACGACCGACATAGCATCCAGGTAGATGATGATTACTTTGGTACGTAACATTAGTCACCCAAATCCAACTTTCACAGTAATGTGAATCGAAGGATTTATAATATTCATTTCATTCTAGTACTGAAATTTAGCCATTGCATATCACCTCCTTTTTCTTTTAAGTATCATACTAAGTGGAGATTGAACCATAAAAGATCGGCCTCTATCAATTCTGAGGCATCTATGCCCAAGGGAATCAAAAGCTTGGATAGTTGAATGGCTTTTCGATTGAAGATGTTCTTTTAATCCTCGAGATATTTGGCTCCAAATATTCTTGCAATTTGAAATTTTTTTTCTATGAATGATGTTCTTTCAATCCCATAATAGTTTGACTTCTATTGATTGCAAGGCATATACCTTAGAGAAAATCAAGAGCTGAGATATTTGGCTTTATATTTGTTCCGAGGCATTTATGCTGAAGGGAAACCGAAGTTAAATAATCAGCTTTCTTATTTACTCCTGACATATTCTCTAGAGGGCCGGAGAGAATTTGAAGTTGATGATAATTGGTCTTTTACATTTTCTGAGCCATTTATGCCTGAGAGAATCTTCCTGAAGCATTGATCCAGAATGGATCTAAGTCATAAAGAAATTGATTCTCATTTGTTCCGAAACTTTTATGTTGAAGGAAACTTGAAGCTTAATGATTATTGATCGAAGATATTCTTTCAATTCCCGAAATATTAATGTTTTGCTACTCATAGATATTTGTTGATCGAAGATATTGTTTTCAATCCCGAGTTATTCCCAATTTGAGGAAATTTTTATTGGGATATTCTATCAATCTGCAAATTTTTTGGCTTTATATGTACTTTGAGGTATTTAGGTCGAGAGAGTCTAAGAGTATCTCCAAGAGACTCTCTAATTTTAAAGAACATATTCTACAATTTGGAGAACATCTATAAATTTAAAGAGTTAAAATTTTGAAGTACTCAAACAATCTTTTTATATTTAACACTTAATTTTACTACTCCAAAAAAATATTATTTATTTTTCTTTATCTTTTATTTTAACTAGCTTTTCTTTAGATTATTTTATTGTTTTCNACATTGAAAATTGAAACACTTTGAACGCATTTAATTATAAAGAGTGAGTTTGGCTCTCCAAATTTGGAGAGCCAAACCCATCCTCTAAATTAAAGTGTTAATTTAAAAAATCTCTTGGAGCATGATTTTAAATTTTGACTCTTTAAAAGAAAGAGCATCTAATGTTTAAAGAGTTTCTTGGAGATGCTCTGAAGCTAATAATTGATAACTGGTTTCGTTTTTCCTCTTAAGTATATGGAACTGAGCACGGGTCGAAGCATCATACCGATTTAACTCGTGTGGTGAGGAATAAGTACTAAAAAATCCCCTCATTGGATCTCTGTGTCAAATAGAGTTGGTTTGTGCATGTCAAAATGAAGTAAATCCACTTAAGAAAATTAGCTTAGCTCCCGTGCCGAGGCTATATATTTCCTTACTGATATAATGAAGGTGGGGACACAATAGGTCCATGGCTTCATCATTAGGTCTTCGAATCAAATAGAGTTAACTCATGTAGGTCAAATAAGGTAAATCCATATCGGAGTCTTAGCTTAACTTCCATGTCAAGGCTTTTGTAATGTGATCATCTTGGATATCGATGTCTAGGTGAAAGTAATTATCTCGCAAAGCGAGACATATATAATAAAAAATTCTCGAGATAGCCTCGAACAGTGAGGACTTATGGGCTCGCCTTCAATAATAAGATAATTACGAGCTGGCCTTGATGTGTAATGACTTATAGACTTGCCTTCAATCATCTCGTGAAGTGAAGATGGGACATTTCACGTGGTAGGGAATGGAAATTTCATGGGGTGAGAAATAAACTTCTCGTGAAGAGAGGAATATGATCTCACGAGGCGAAAAATAAATAGAACAATCATCTCGCAAGACAAGTCATATCACAAAGTGAGTAATAAGTACAAACTTACGCAGCGAGGCATCTCACATAGTGAGAAATTAGAATAATCATATTACATGGTAAAGCATCTCGTATAGTGAGGCATCTCTCGTAGCGAGTAATAAGACTGTTGATATCTTTTGTGCCCAAGGCATACGATGTATTCGAGTGTAAAGCTTTGAAGATGTGGCTTTATATGCACTCCGAGGAATTTATGCCGAATGAAGTAGAGAACTTACATCTCATTATTTCGAGACATTACATTTAAGAAGCATAGTGACTGAGGCCATGATATGCTTGAACGAGGCAATAGTCCCCCCAATTGGAATCATTCCAAATGGAGGTATAGGTGTTCTTGGCTTTTCTGCATGGAGATGAGATAGATAACCAAGCATAGTGATAAGTGTAGTTTCTGCACTTATTCTATGTCCTAATTGATGATATTTTACTGTTCTTTGGATAAAATACTACATAATTTGTGTTATATTTCATTTTGTAGATAAAACTCAATGTTTGATGAAGAATTAGAAAAAAGAATGCAAAGATAGCGGAAATGGCTCAATTGTATCAAATACAAAGTTCGTGGACTGAAATGTAAATACTCAAAAGTTATGTCGAACCTCACGATAAATATTGAGAGTGTTAGGCATCAATTGGACGAGGAAAGAAGCCAAAGGGATGAAATATAATCCAAGTATTATCACATATCAACTTCCAACCGAAAAAGTTATGCTTCGAATTTTTAGGCTCACATTGAGACCCAATTTTGGCATAACAAACTTTCGAATTGGAAAACTTATATTTCTACAAGAATTGTAGCCTTCCGAGTTAGCTTTCCATTATACTTTGAATCACCTCAATCGGATATCAGGAGAGAAAATTATGACAAACATACTAAGAGCTTTTCAACTGCTGAAAATTAGGCTCACACCAAGGCAGCCAAAACACCTAACGTGAGGGCCTTAGGTTACACTAGGTGCACACCTCAAGGTAAATCGGGGAGAAAATTGTACTTTCTGTATTTTGTTTTGGTAATGTTTTGGGTACTTTTTGAGGTAGAATATAAGGTGAATTCCGTGACTTTTATGGGAGAGCCTCATTTTAGAGAATAAAGAGAGAGAAATACATTGAGAAGGGGGAATTCACCATTTTGGATCCGATTTCGAAGGCGTGAAGAGTCAAAGTCCAGATTTTCTTATATTATATATGATTCGGGTGATGGCTTCCT
>CAIGRT010001840.1:0-21663 GCA_903798405.1 Fraxinus platypoda
TAGATCAAGCATATCCGTAGCCTAGAGTGTACAAAGTACCAGAATTTTCATTATTTACCGGTCTGGGAGAAGTTTCTACTCTGGAACATATAGGGCGATTCACACTGCAAAGTGGTGAAGTAACTGATTATCACAAAATGAAACTGTTCCCTAGTTCGTTAACAGAAGTAGCTTTCTCATGGTTCATTAATTTGCCAACAAATTCTGTCCAAACATGGCAACAAGTAGAACAATTGTTACACGCTCAGTTTTACAAAACTGAATCCGACTTGGCGAATTTACGTCAAATGTCAAAACGAATGGGCAGAATGTTTCCTTCAGAGGCTTAAGACAGCTAGAAGTAAATGTTTTGTACCTCTGCCCGAAAAAGAGTTAGTCAAAATCGTTCAAAACTGTTTGAGTTTTGATCTAAAAAAGAAATTCCAAGACAGAGAATTTTCGAACATTTCAACTGAGTGCTAATGTGATTAGATATGAACGTTTGATAAGAGAAGAAGAACAAATGAAAAATTCTAGCAAATGGACTTATTATAGAGACCCAAAATTCGGTGTTTATGCTGTTAATGACGAATATTACAATCAGAAGGAAGTGTTTTTGGTCGAATTGATTAAGGGAGATGCATATGCTTGTCCTATAATGGCTAAAGTTAAAACATCTGGTAAGGATGAACCTGTAAAAAATGAAAACATAATGGTTAGGATATATTCATTTGATGTGACCAAGACTGACCTTGGTTTTAATGAGGCATCATTTATCTTTAATACTCCAAAATAACTGTACTCTTTTTCCTTCGTTTTGATTTTTTTTGTCCTATTGTGTTTTTATCAAACAAGATTTTAACGAGAGAGATATTTTGTAATGTGTCATTCAAGGAGGGGTGTTGTAAATAATAAGTTATTGGTGAGTGACAATTGTACTCCTGCAGCCCTAGATATTATTACCATATGTATTTCTATTTCTTCCCTACAAATATAGAGCTTTGATTCTCATTATAATATACACAAGTCTATTGACTTCTCTTATTCTTTTCTCTCTTTTCACAACATTATGGAAATTTTTTCAAAGTTCAAGTTTTAATATAAAAATTACAAATTAAGAATTGGAATGTTTTATTAATGAATTGTATAATTCCTAGTTGAGTAAATATGGAAATTAAAAAAATGTTTGTTCATATTCGAGCTCTACTGCTACTTTTAAAGGTAAAACTTCTTTTTTTTTTCCCAAGATAGTTAAGAAACATCACGGTGCGTATAATTCTAATATTGACACAAACACTTTACTTGCTGAATTTGAAGGATATTATCAATTTGATCACTACAGTTTAATTTCAGAGAGGATGAAGAATTAAATCTAGATTTCTTAAACTGATGGAATAATAAATGAAAGATCGTATACAATAATATCGAAAATGGCACGAGATCTACGAACAAATCCAATATCAAGAGTGACATCCGAGTCTACTTTTAGTGCATGTGACACGGTATTGGATGATCGAAGGTCAAGACTCAAGGAAGACATTTTAGAAACTCTTATATGCGTGAAAGATTAGATATTCACAGCTAGGTCGCAAGATAAAATAATTGGCAACATCACTGAAAACTTCAAAAATCTTGCAAAAGAAGTCATAGAAAATTAATTTTGAAACATAGAATAATTTAAACAGCAAAATCATTGATGGTTAATTATATGCCAACCTATTTGTGATTAAACTATAGTCACTTAGTTGTAAAGAATTATTGATTTTTTTTTTCCAAAATTATAAACAAATCGATGTAAATTAATGTATTTTTTTACATCTGTTAATGCTAATTTTATCTTTGTCATTTAAAAGATAATTATTGTTTAAAATATAATTTTATTACGTACAACAAAATTTTTGCAATCCAACAAAAACTAATAAATTTTAAGTGTCTCATCTTCTTTTCTTAACGTACCTTCTTGTTGAAAATTTATCATTGGAACCCATTTTATAAGATAATTAGAGTAAAATACACTTTAAAATTTTAAATTATAACAATATTATTTGGCCATATTTAATGTCACAATGGAATATTTGAACCTATTATCTTTTATTTGTAATTCAAAGATCAAGTGGTTATTTTCCTTAGTACTTTCCTCTCAGATGGCCACATGGTTGAAGTCTCTGCCATTCTTTCATACCACTCAACTGATTCATGGACTATCTTCGTAGTGATTGAACTGTTTGATGAAGAATTCACTCCATTTCGACAACTTGATTATAGACCACCATAGAATGAGTTAACCTAAGCAAGTTTTGCTAATGTCGTGGTTGGGACGCTTCAGGAGTAGGACTTTAAATCTGCCCCATGCCTCGTGAAAGATTTTGGATTCATGATGCTTGAAGGTAGTTATCTCAAGTCTTACCTGGGTAACTTTTGATGGTGGAAAATATTTATACGTGAATCTCAGCACCATGTCATTTCACGAAGTGACATTTCTGATAGGTAATGATTACAACCATACTCATACGTCATCTTTGAAGGTATATAGAAAGCATTTGCAAATAACATTTGAAAAGCATCTGCTTGAATTCCCTTATGGATGAAAATTTCACACAACTTCCGAAAATATTTTATATGTTCATGTGGATTCTCATTAGACTTCCCATAAAACCTGAGGCTCTAATCAAATGTTATTTGCTTGGACATTTTAAACAATATGGAAGGGGTGTTCAATGAGGTTTATATGAAAGCAATAAAGACTTTTAAGGATCCCGATTTCAGGGTGTCATTTGTGAAGATGCCAAAAGCAAGGAGATGGCCTATCTTGGAACTACTTTGATATGATTGTTTTAATTTCTCTAGTCTCTTGTTGTTCTAATTTGTGATGTTGAAGGCTGAAGTATTGTGTTATATTCACAGCTTCAAGTACTTTTTTTTTTTTTACCATTCTTGGTGATGTTGTACCGTTTTCATTTATGAACTTAGTGATGTTGTTGGTTGTAGAACTCATATTGTTAATTTTTCTTTAATTTCTCAATGCTTGATTGCTTGTTTTATTTGAATCAATGGTGGTTGATATGACTTATGAGAATTACCGTGGATATATTTTGTTCACAGTAGGCCAGTGAATCAAATGTGAATGATAATGTAAGTACCGATGATTCCATTGATAAGATTCGAGTGATGATGATTTGTTATTTATGGATCATTTTGATGCAAATTTTGGAGATTTAGTGATGCTTAATTGATTTGTTGCCAACAAGGGAAGTACCATCGACAAGAAAAATGTACATGCTAGATATTCTGAATGAACATCCGGACGTGTGCTATCGTAATTTTCGTATATAGAAACACGTTTTCATGAATTTTTGTGATATTTTGAAAGAGAAAGGGCCGTTGAAATATGGAAAAAAATTGAGCGTCAAGGAGGGTGTTGCTATATTTCTGATGATTATAGGGCACACTACACGATACAGTATTATTGGGGATAGATTTCAGCATTCCAACAACACGATATACAAATGGTTTAAACGAGTTGCAAGGGCTATTTGTTTGTTTGGCACTGAGATAATCCGTCCGACAAATCAAGATGTTGTGCATGAGTGGATTTTACGAAAATATTATTTCTTCAAGGATTGTATACGCGCAATAGATGGTACACATGCTGCAACTTGGGCACCTGAATCGCGACAAACATCTTTTCGTGAAAGGAAAACTAATGTAACACAAAATGTGATGTTGACATGTGATTTTGATATGAAATTTCACATTTGTGTATTCTGGTTGGAAAGGTACTGCTAATGATTTGCAAGTATTCGTTGACACAATCACAAGAAGCTCGAACAACTTTCCAATACCATGGGGAGGTATATTCTTATACTTCAAATAATTATTGTGAATGTACCTACAGTGTTACACTATGTAAGTCTTTTTTTTATTTTGCAGATCAATTTTACCTTGTTGATTCGGCTACCCAAACATACCTGGATTTCTTGCCCCTTATCGAGGTCAAAGATATCATATGCGTGACTATGTTGGACGGGGAAGACTACGTGGGAAGGAAGAATTGTTCAATTATCGACACTCCTCGTGCCGAAACATTATTGAACGTTGCATTGGAGTTTTAAAGGCAAGATTTCCTATTTATTTGCAGATCAATTTTACCTTGTTGATTCGGCTATCCAAACATGCATGGGTTACAGCTCAAATGGGACAAGTCACAGATCAATTGCTACACAAATGTAGAATGACTACTCCAGACGTCGTATATGATTCCGTGGATTTATTTTATATTTTATTTAGTGTCTGCTTGTTTTGCCATGACACATAAACTTTTAATCGTATCTATTGAACTGTTTTGCCAAATTTAATTTAGATTGATTTTTTTATATTTGGAAAAAAATATTTCAATATTTTCGACTATCTATTTTGAACATAAGATCTCAACATGTACCTATGGTGGCTAGAAGCACCATTGTAACCTTTTTCTGTATCTTTTATGAAGTCACATTTCTGAGTTGAAAAGGTTGCTTCAAATATTTTGATATCTTTTTTGTTATTGACATAACTGTGTTTCAAAATACCATTTAAACATTCAACTACCAAAAAGCGTTTAGGCCTTTAGAAAGACCATTTTACCATCCATTCGCCGGCCGAACACTCATCTCAAACTTCTCTCCGCGCAGCACCCAGAGAGATTACTCTCTGTGCTGCGCGGAGATCTTCGTTGCTCTCCGCGCATCTCCGTGCAGCGCAAAGATTAGTCTGCGCCGTGCGAATGGTTCTTGAGTTGTCAGTCTACGTCCACAATGAGTGAATTAGAGATTTTTATTCAGTATGACTAATAGGGATACGTTATCATTATTTATACTAACCCTAGCCCAAGTCCAAGCCCGTACTTGACTTTAGGGTCGTATAAGAAAATACACATGTACCGTACTGCCTCTGACAAACTAATAGTGAATTAAACCCACAAGGCCGATGCCGTCGCTCTGCTCCGCTCCGCTCCGACATCGGCCATTTTGATCCAGTATTTGTTGTTATCTATCATTTCATCAGCTTTCGAGTTCTTTCCATTTCAATATTGATTAAAATGTTTTCATATATTTGTTCATCTTAATTTCTTCCAGTAACTTTAATTGTTCTTGTTCAACATATAAATGACTTTTTTATGTTCTGAAAATCTTTGCATCTTCGAGAAAAATTTCTTCAGCAATTACCTTAAAGAAAATTCAGCCCGTGCAACTTATAAAAAAGGATTCTAAAAATTTCAAAATAAACCCATTTTTCAGTTTTTTGTTTTGAAAAACAGTTTTTTAGAATGACAAAAATAACGTATTTTCAGCAATTTCAAAACAGACACTCAAAACATAAAACTGAAACAGGAAGAGAACATTCCCTAACTATTCGGGTCCGATTTGATTTCATTTCAACTTTTGAAATTAAATGTTTGTATAAAAATTTTAACGTTAATGCTGGTCAACCAGGGTCAGTGACCGACCAGAATACAGGGGGCTGATGTGTCACCTCAGCCCCTGATTTGAAAAAAAGAGGGCTCAACATGAATTCAAATCAAGGGCCGAGGTGCATCCCCTGGATTTGGGCTTGGATGAGTAGCATTGCTCAAATTTTAATTGTTGTCTATTTCCTACAATTACAAAGGAAAATAGACCGAACTCATTTTTGCATATCCCAAGTAAAACCATTAATGCGAAGATAAGGTAAATGCCATCCAAAGTTGTAAACTTCAACGAAATTTTAATTTAGGTGTATTGAACTTTAATTTATCTCAATTGAGTTATTAAATTTCAAATTAGATCATTGAACTTGAGTATGGTTTCAAATTTCACATCCTCGTCACCTCCCAGACTCTCAAATTAAGGATCTTTACTTAATTGTTGGCATAACTCAATGCATTTTTCACATAATTGTTGTGTAGATATCAACTTATCAATGTACCACATTTAAAAATTATTAAAAACAAGATGCACAATATTTAACCTTTAAAATGTTTCCATAGATCTCAATTTTATCATTTAGTTTCTATGATGCCAAGTAGCTACAATATTTATTAGTTTGGGAGATGATAGGTGATGAAATGTGATGGAGCAATAAAATTTGAATCTAAATTAATGTTCGATAATCTATTTGAAGTAAATTAAAGTTTAATGACTCAATTGATATTTCGTTGAAAGCAGATGAATTTACACATGAAAATGTGACACGCGGTAGAACTTTAAAGGCCAAAGAAAATATAAAAACTTGACTTAGCCTTAACATGACTTTTGAATCAGTCCTAAAATTTCTAGGAAATTTCACATATTAAATAAATTGACCGTCTACGCTATGAGTTTAAAATTCTAAATAGACTTGCGCCTCACTCAGGTCTTGTGTTCACTGTTGGATTTGATTTTATTGCTGTAGATTCTTCTCAACAAATTATAAATTGAAGGATATCATCAATCTCTCTCTGCTCAATTCAACATATTTTCTTCTCACATTAGCCATAAAATATCCCAATTCATTTTAAAAATGCCTTCTTCGGAATCCCATTTCGCGACCGCAAAGACCGTTTTGTCCACCCTCGGCTCCGTCGCGGCCACGGTCGTTGTGGTTCGTAGCGTCGTGCATGATTACCTTCCTCATGAATTCCAAGACTACATTTTTTCGGGCTTGAGAAATTTGTTCAACAAATTCTCAAATGAACTAACTATGGTGATCGACGAGTTTGATGGGCTAGTCAACAACGAAATCTACGAGGCTGCCGAACTCTATCTTGGCCCAAAAATCACTCCCAACACGCGTCGTCTCAAAATCAGCAAGCCCGAAAAGGAAAAGCATTTCAACATCAACATGGAACGCAATGAGGAAGTAATAGACACATACAAAGGACAGAAATTCAGATGGATTTGGGTATGCAAGCAGATTGAATCAAGAAACTTTTACAACCCTAGAGACATGAATTCGACACTAAGATCCGAGGTTAGATCCTTCGAACTCACTTTCCACAAGAAAAATCAAGATTTAGTCATCAATTCTTACTTACCATACATCATAAACCAATCACTTATAAACAAACATGAGAAAAAAACTGTGAAAATCTTCACAGTGGATTACGAAAACATGTACAACATAAACGATATGTGGAAACCCGTTAGCCTTGATCATCCCGCGACGTTTGAAAAATTAGCAATGGACACTGAACAAAAGGAGATGATTATGAAGGATCTTGATAGGTTTGTGAAGAGAAGAGAGTATTACAGGAAGATTGGCAAGGCATGGAAAAGAGGGTATTTGCTGTATGGTCCTCCAGGGACTGGGAAATCTAGCTTGATTGCGGCGATGGCGAATTACTTGAATTTTGATATATATGATTTGGAGTTGACTGAGTTAAGAAGGAACTCAGAATTGAGAAAATTGCTGGTAGCTACTGCAAATAAGTCCATACTGGTGGTGGAAGATATTGATTGCACCATTGATTTGCAAGATAGGGAGGCTAACAAGGATAATTCACGGCCCGTATATTCTCCTCAGGAAGAAAGCAAGGTTGGTTACTTATTATTTAGTTGATGAATTTCCTGTTTGCACTTTGCTGTCAAGAAATTTTTGTCTTTTTCGAGTCTTTAAAACTTTATTTAGTTAGATATTTTGTGATTGCTCAAAAAAAAAATGTGGAAATTACTATAACATGTGGCTATCAACACTTTTTGTTTTCAGTCGAAACATAGGGCAGCATGACCAAGGATAGTAAATAATAAATGTGGAGTAGTTGAAGAACGTGTTTATCAAACATATACATTTTCACGTGCAGCAAAGACTTTCACCTCAAAACAAAAAGCGAAATGTAAGTTAAAAAAATAAAAAATAAAGTTGACTGACTTTTCTTTTTGTTTTTTCTTTTGTTTTTGGTGTAGAGGAATGGAAAGATCATTTGCAAACCAATTTATATTTACCGTTTGTTTGGCCAAACTTATTTGAATTTTTTTTTTTTTTTCAAACTCATTCTTAACTACACATTCTCCTATTGAAATAAATGTGTATGTGGACCCACAATTTGTTACTAATTTAAATTACACATTCTAAAAAATAATAATTTTTCACTTCAAATTATCACTCCTAACCCCAAAAAAGACACTTAGTTGACTATTCGTTTATCCATTCACAGTATTTTAATTTTATAGTTTAGTGCATGTTCTTGTACACATTACCCCAACTAATCAGCAAGTTGTTTTGATCTGATGGTAAATGGTTTCTTTGAAACTTCTAAGAAACGGAAAAAAATTAGTTTGCCAACCAGATATATTTAGAGGATGTCTTGTCCTCTTTTGAAGTTTAGAACAATTTTGAGGATAGTCAAAAAGATGTAGTTAAGACATGTTCATTCGTAGTATTTGATATGATCCGACAGTGTAATAAAAGATTTAACTTTTTTTCTTGCTTAACGCATGTTGTAGAAATTTTTTTTTTTATATGGATTCTCGTAGGTGACACTGTCTGGTTTTCTCAACTTTGTCGATGGCTTATGGTCAAGCTGTGGAGACGAGCGTATCATAATTTTCACCACAAATCACATAGAAAAACTCGATCCAGCATTGTTGCGCCCTGGCCGAATGGATGTGCACATCAATATGTCATATTGCACCCCTTGTGGATTCAAACTTCTGGCAGCTAATTACCTTGGCCTCAAGGATCATTTCTTGTTCCAAGAAATAGAGGATTTGATCAAAATTGTTGAAGTGACACCCGCTGAAGTAGCCGAGCAGCTTCTCAAGAGCGATGACAATGATTCTACTCTTAAAGGTTTGATTGAATTCATTCATTCGAAGAAAAAAGAAAATGAAGAGGCAGAGGCTAAAAGGGCAGAAGCAGAATCATCCGATAAGTAGGAAAATGAACAGAAAGAGGATAGCCAACAAGGAAATTTCGAGGAAGAAAAAGGAATCTTAAGCCAAGAAACTCAAATTTAATAATTGCTGATAATTTTGAAGGTCATTTCTTAAAAGAGAAACAAAAACGTCATACCAAGTGCAAGTGGTAAATGTCTGAAACTTTAAAACTATCAAGTTTCAAATTCGAAGTCCAACCCCTATCACTTCGTAGATCTTTGTTACTGTTAATTATTTTCGTGTTGCGTGTAGGTTGATTGTAATACCCAATTTATGTAACATTCTGACATCTCAATCGCAAATATTTACTTACATTCTTTTGGGCTCATAGGGTTGCCAACAAAAACTCAAACTTTTAAAACTTGATGTTGAAAACTCATACTTCATAACTCACTTAACACGCCCCTCATATAATACATTTTGGAACAAAGAAATCCCAATCGATTACTATTCAACGACATTGTAAACATGTCAACAAGTTGGTCTCTTGTCTTCACAAATGGTGTACATATATCAACATTCACTATTTTGTTCCGAACAAAGTGACAATCAACTTCAATGTGATTGGTCTTCTCATGAAAGGCTGGATTGTATGCAATAGTAGAGTAGCCTGATTATCATAGAACATTGAAATAAGGGTAGAAGGAGAGAGATTGATTTCTTGAAGAAAGTGTCGCAATCATGTCAATTTACTAGTAGTATGAGCCATCGCCGTATATTTTACTTCTACACTTGACCTTGCTACTACATTTTGTTTTATTTTTTCAAGAGAAAATATTACCCCAGAGAAAAAGTATAGAAACCAATAGTGGATCGTCTATCTGATGGAGATTCTGTCCAATCTGCATCTGTAAACCCATATGTCCATTTATTTTATACAATAATATAAGACTTGGAGCCTTTTTCAAATACCGAATAATACCTATCACAACTTTCCAATGAACAACCCGAGGAGCATCTAAGAACTGACTAATGACGTTAACTGCATAGGAAATATATGTCGTGTGATGGTAAGATAATTCAATTTTCCAACCAAATGAAGATATTTTCTTAGTTCTCCAAACGGTCCTCCTTCATCATTCAAAAGCTTCACATTAGGCCATGGAGTATCAACTGGACGAGTTCCAAGAAAACATATCTCATCTAATAGGTTAAGTACATATTTTCTCTGAGATAAGTTGATACATGCCCGAGACCTAGCGACTTCAATACCAAAGAAATATGAGATTTTGCCTGGATCTTTGGTTTGGAAATGTTTTTGTAGAAACAATTTCAACCGGGCAATTTCATCTCCATCATCACCAATAATTATAATATCATCTACATAAACTACAATGATAACATAGCCTGCACTAGTTTGTAGATAAAATTTTGAATGATCTTTTTGATACCTCTAAAGACCAAATTCCAGAACAACATAAAAAAACTTCACAAACCATGTATTTGGTGATTACTTTAACCCATATAAAGTCTTTTTCAACTTACAAACGTAATTCTAGTACCCCTTGAGCAACAAACTCAGGTAATTACTCCATATAAACCTCTTCATGCAAGTCACCATGAAGGAAGGCAATTTTAATATCCAATTGAAATACTATCCTATTACGGTTAGGAACAATAGAAATCAAAACGCGAATAGAAGATAAGTTAGAAACTAGAGAGAATGTTTCTTCATAATCAATACTATAGGTTTGTGTATAAACTTTAGCAACTAGTCGGGCTTTCAGTCGATCAACAGTCCCATCAGGATTCAACTTCGGAACATAGACCCATCTATTACCAATAGGATGTATTCTTGGCAATGTTGAGTTCCCATGTCTTATTCTCGTATAAGGTTGCCATTTCTAATTCCATAACCTTTCATCACTCATGATCAAATAAAGCTTCTATCACTATCTTATGTTCAAAAACACTAAAAAGCTGGGATGTGAAATAGGCAACAAATTAAAAGTGATATAGTGGCTAATAGAATATACTAGTACTGTAATTTTCCCAACAAGTACGTTTACCTTTACGAAGAGTAATGAGCAATGACTCAAATTAGAACAAATGATGGATGCAGGACCTTTAGATGGCGAGGTGACGGATGGGGCTCTAGGCATTGGTGGCTTATAATGTCGAGTATAAACTTGTAAATAAGGAGGTAGTTCCTTAGGAGGGGAGGACAATTCTAGTGCTGTAGATGGAGACAAGTCTGGTTTTGAAGAAACACAAACTGGTAAATATGGTACGAATTTTCTGGTTAAATTGAGTTTTGATCAAATTACGAAAGATTTTAAAGATAGAAAGTCATTTTTCGTGGTAGATTTCTTCATTTTGGTGACTACCTTCTCTGCTTTGGTAGAAGTGCCCAGAAAAATTATCTTTTTCGATGACCTTTTGTATATGGTAGAACATGGTCAATATACAGATTTCACTGACGACTCCAATCTGCCGACCTTAAAAAAATGCACTAACAGAATATCGGTCACCTCTCCTCCACGTAGACGTCACCTGCGCACACCCTGTTAAGAGGCAAAGGCCGCCAGCTGAGAAAAAGGTTTGGTTACCGTTTGCACTCCGACGGTCAACTTAATGATCAAACGAGATATAAATGAGTGCAAGAGACGAGATAAGGGGATTTGACTATGGTTAGGATAAAACATCTTGAATGTGAGATGAATTTACAAATATAGAAGGTGTAGAATGGGTGGAGATGAGATAGTGGACCGAACCTAAGTCTACACCCAAAAGAGGTTGCTTGATTAATTGGCCCGATCCAATTGACACAATACTAAGTCGACATATGTGGGATCCTCTCCATCACGCACATGCCACATAATTTATAGACATAACAATGTCCCCTAAGTCTGAGTCATATATTTATATGCGGGAAATATAAGTTATCAAGTAAGAGAGGTCTTACATATTGCCAACAATATATAAGCACAAAATATGCATCGATCTCAAATATGTGAGGTTTACGAATTTCCTTGAGAATATAATCTGATCCAATAAGTGAGGGCTTACGAACTATCTCGAAAATATTTATGCAAGCGTGAATAAGCAACGACTTACAGATTGCCTTTGAAATAGTACTATGATTTACCGAAATTTCAACAACACCTTCTTTGTAATATGGACTAAACCAACTTGAAATAAAATGCAATGTCCACTACATAGATACAAAATAAAGTGGACTCCATTTTGTTGACCTATGGTTGACTTCATATTTTAATTAAATTATTTTTATCTCTAACAAACTGAATTCGAGTCTTCATATCTATTGTTACAAAGTTGATCAATTGGAGACAAAATGATCACCACCAAAAGACTCGCATTAGACGATCAATGAAAATCAAGATGGAAGCCGAGCATTCATGACAAATCACTTGAGGCAAACATCGAAGAGATTAGACTAAAATGTTTTGGATTCATGTGTAAATGTAAAATACTTTAATCCTCAGTAGTGAATCATTAAAAGCTCAAATGAATAAATATTTATGCACGAGAAAATGATTTCATAAAAACATTTGCATAAAAATTATTTTTCAAAAGGTAAATATTTCAACTTAATATTTAAACTCTTTTACAATATTACTTACCTTGAAAAATAAAGTGAAAATGCACTTCAAAAGCCTACATTTTTCAAAACAATCTAGAAAGAAAAAAATCGAAAAAATTGTCCAAGCGGACGTTCGGTTTGCCCAAGGTCTATTTTTTAACCGTTCTAAATTTTGATGCACAACGGCTAGTTTGGTCGTCCAGTTCAATATGCGGACGTCTAGATGGGTCATCCCGTTAATAAGAATTTTTGGCTTTTTGAATGCTATAAATATCATTTCACTTTGCATTCAAAAATTACTTTTTGAGAGCATTAAAGTGAGATATTTTTGAACTAAATTCTATTGATTACACATCTTATTTATCTTTATCAAATCATTTACTTGGAAAAAACTATTGATTGAATCAATTTTTGAAAATCATTATTCTCATCAAAGTTTTTCTCACCTAACACTTGAGATTCATTCATTGCTATTCATTGAAGTGTTAGCCTATTTATCTCTTTGTACTTAATTAGATCATATCATTTATTAAGAGATAAACTTAAAATTGTAAAATCAACTTCCTTTAAATTTGTGGGTCATATTGAGGTCCCGTAAAACTTAATATTGTATAATGATCGGTACTCCTTGTTTGTAAGTCTCTGGAAGCATTGTAAATGTTTGGATTGTACTATAAGTCAATCAAATATAGTAAAAAGGTCTTACTCGTGACGGAGAGCTTGGTAACGGAGAATGTAGATCATCGTTTGTGCACTCTCTTTCCTTTTACTTATTGCTTTCATATTTGTACATTTTTTTATTAACTTATTCATTTTTTTTAATTTACTTAAATTTGAATTAAATTTTCGAAAAATTTTTAGTAACCAATTCACCCCCTTTTGATTAGTTATTCTTGGGCTATCACATTTGACCCCTCCACATGCTCATGATGATAAAGTGAATAATAACAAATCAAACTTCTCCAATATCGAATATGCAGAGCGCCTATCATGTATCATAGCAGATAATATGATGTCTATAATAAGATGATAATTTGGACATCCTTGCATGGGGTTTGCGCATCCATTGTAAGGGCTTCTCTTAGGTGGATGATTCAGCCGTGGGAGCCTTCGCCTTCATAGGTAATAAGGTGGGCTCACCTTCTCCTTACGAAGTGATAAATAACATCTTTGCATGGTAGATGGTTCATCCATGCCAAAGGTTTCCAGCATGGTGGATGTTTCATCCATGCAGGGGATAATGTAAGCTCTCCGAAGATAGGTAAAGTTGTAATATAACTAAAGAAGGAGAAATTCTTTGAAAGATAGACATCTGTGACATAGTTGAAGGGAAAGCGTTATGAGCTTTCTGAAGATAGGCAACTGTAATATAGCTGAACCATAGGTATGATGAGCTCTCTGAAGATAAATGTAGCTATGATATAACTCAAGTTGTAATTAATTATTTAACATTTATTATTAATAATTCATCACTAATTAAATCAACTACTGATCCACTCTCTCGCACAAAGCTAGGCAGGAAGAAGGAAAATAGCTTCTTGATAAATTGATTATTCCCATATGCGCTACTGTACTTTTAACTCGACATCAATTTTCTTGTTTTAAAAAAATAGTAATGTTTTTGATTGGGATTTGTGTTTAATTTGAGTAATATAGTTGTTTTATTTTGTTAATGTTGATGATGAAATTTTATTCATTTTGAATTTATTTTTATTTCAGCATGTTGTATATGCTTTATCATTAGTACATATAAGTTGTTTGAATTGTTATCTGCTACAAGTCAAAGTTTTATGGGCACTTGTCACAGTTCACTGATTTTAAGATCATTTTTTGCATTCTGATTTAAGGTTACAGATCACATGTCACAAATCAATGTGTACATGTCACAGTTCACTGATTTATGTTCACACTTTTCATTATGATTTACGTGCACTTGTCATGGTTCATTGATTCGAATATCATATTTTGCATTCTGATTTAATGTTACAAGTTATTGTGTAGAGGTTACAAGTCACTTGTTTATGTTCACATTTTGTATTTTGATTTTAGTCACGGGTTAATGGTCACTAGTCACAAGTCACAGGTCAATGTGCAATGGTCACATGTCACTGATTTATGTTTTCACATTTTACATTCTGATATGTCATGGGTCAATGTGCACCGCTAACATGTCAATATTCACTGATCATAGGTGAAGGTCACATTTTGTATTCTAATTTAAGGTCACATGTCACAAGTCAATGTACACTAGTCACAGTTCACTGGTTTATGTCACATGTCACATTTTACATTCTGATTTTAATGTCACGGATCAATGTGCAGTGGTCACAATTCACTGTTTTATGTTCACATTTTGCATTCTAAATTATGTCACAATTCAATGTGCATTGGTCACTAGTTAATGTGTAATGGTCATAGGTCACTATTTTTTGTTCACATTTCCCATTTTGATTTATGTGCACTGGTCACAAGTTTCAATGATAAGAAGTCACAAATCTCGTTATGCATCAATATAAGATACACTCTGGAGGTATAAATTGTACATATCATGGCAAACATTATGCTTTAATAACAAGTGCTAAGACACATTTACATATCTCATATTTCATGGAAAACAGGTCACAGCTATGAACCAATGAGGTCACAGATGCATAAATTATATTACCGGCACTAGTCCAAAATGAAATTCCTAAACTATGCCTTTTATATTCTCCAACAAGCTTCCATCATGTCTGAATTGGAATTTATTCGATTTGAATCAATTATCTATCATGGAAAAGAAGCTGAATCCATAAGTAACTATAGAAAATGAGCTGAATAGATATTGGAAACATAAATTGAAGCTGGCAGTAAGGCAACAATTAAATTGTTAATTTAAAGAAATCATTTTCAATTATAAGTGAATTCTCCCAACCACATCAACCGAAACCCAATTTCTTCAAAGCTGCTCCATTACTGAGTTGAGGAGTTGCCAGGATGAGGAAAAAAAATGAAGTTTCTATCGGCGTTGCAGCATTAGGGCTGACGGAGAAACATTTTTTGAATTGCATAATCGCCGCTTTGTTTGGTATTTTTCATTGTCTTTCCTACTTCAACCTCCTCTAGCACCATTGTCCCCGCTAGCCTATATTCTTCTTTCCACAATTAATTTCCATCTATCACCACCACAAAGTCAACGCGACAGTGAATGGCGAGATGGCTGAGTGGAGTCGAGTTATGGTAGGATATTTTTCTTGAGGGAAAATTGGAACGATCGATTTTGTGGCCTGAAATATTGAAAGATCCAGTTACAATACAATGTTTTCATTCACCAATTTTGACTTCGAACCAGATCAAAAGTAATTTGGGATGATGATCAAGCTCAATTCCTTACCTTTATAATCCCCTGCACCTGTGACAGTTTTCAATTTGTAATCTCAATAATACACAGATTTTGATAAAGCCAAATTTCATCGGTAGGGATCGAGAATTTTGGCAGTATGGAGTTCTCTCAGTGGGTTGAAATTGAGAAACGTGTTTGTTTTGAAAAGATGTCGTAACTGAATGCTTGCTTTTAGGAGAGAGTATATTTACATATTTATTAGAATCTAACCTTAGATATGTATAGTTCCCATGAGATTTTAGTGGCCCAATAATTAGAAGGACTATGCTAGACAAACATGGCCAAAAAACAGGGAATGAGATCCAGATACACTTGGCAACAAAATATTGGGGGATGAGAAATTTTAACAGAGAAAGCCACTAGTCAGGAGCCGGCACGTGTATCTGTTTTCTATCCCTGTCTGAATTCTCTATTTGAGTAGCTTTATTCTAATTAGAAATGCAAGTATAAAACGGATTCATTGAAAATAAATTCTGGGCCCAATTTCACTAAAACCAAAGTTCCAAAAGAGAATAAAAATTTAGTCCATGCTAATGTAAAAAGGATTCAAGGAATATAAATTATGGGCCCAATTTATTGAACCTACTATGTGCATAAGGCCCAAGTATTTGAAGAAAGAGGAAATTACAACACATATTCTTTTAAAATAAAATATTCAAATTTTACAATACAAATTTTTTATTTCTATAAATAAATTTATAATTGATATTCCACAAATCATTTCACTCATAAAATTAATACACTTAACCACCATTTTTCACTCTTCAGACTACACAAGTTAATCCCACTATTTTAGCTCAAATTCTCCAATATTATGCACAAATACTACAATGAAAAATACTCTTTCCATAAAGTGGAACTCTAAATTTTCTTCTGTAAAGTCTAATTTGTAATTGACAATTTTGTTAGTCAAAATCATATCCTAGTTGAACTGCATTAGAAATTTATTAAGTTGTAATCAAAGTCAAAATATGAGTTATTAAGTCCTATTTATAGTGAAAGAGTTTGATTGGTAGTAGAGGTCTTGAATTTTTCATGTATAAAACATTGAAATTTAGACAAGGATATATCTAGATGAATTGTAGCCCTTTAAATTAGCTTTCCAATTTGAATTACCTTAATCAGACATCGGAAGATAAACTTATGATAAAAATACTAACTAACTACTTAGACGATGCTCGTTGGCTGCCCACTTGGCTCTTGAACGGAAGTTCGATTCCAGCAACTCCCATTTTTCTTTAAACACAGTTTTTTTTTCACTCTTTTTCATTTCAAATACTTTTTCCTATATATATATATCATACCCTATAAACATCCCAAAGTGTGTTGAATCAGATTTATTCCATAAAGATAAATTCTTTGATGGTCCAAAACATTCATTGATTATAAGATTCAACCACAACATATTACTTGATTCATAAATTCTTCCAAAACATATTTTGTTGATCAAACCATATTGTTCCACATTAAACTGTATATCAAATTACACAAGATCTTTTAATCAAACATCATACCACCCAATCCATCGGAGATAAACGATAGCAAGGATTTGGAAGTTCAGGAGGGCTAAGATAGTATACCAGAGGTTGAGAGCTGGTGCAAGGAGCACGCAGTCCAAAAGAGCCAATGTGATATATCAGGAGTTGGGATCTGGTGTGAGGAGCATGCGATCTAGTAGAAACAAGGGTGACTACATGAAAAGAAGGTCAAAGTGGATTAAGGGTTAGTCGAGTCAAAAACATATTGTAAGTTGTTTCGTTTATAATGAATTATTGACCGACAAAGTGCACAAAGTTTTTGATCCTTTGCAAAGGGTTTTCTGTGTAATCATATCAGTGTTATTCACAGCTTTCTATTTACAAACTATGTTATACAAACTTAGGATGAAATTAACTGGTTTACCTAATCATCTAGAAATAATTAAAAGGTGACTTGCTGCTTTGAATTATATAATTCTGCACATTTGGTCTAAATATTTGGTAAATTTAAACTTCAAGTGGTATCGGAGCTTAATTGCTCTCTTTGACCCAAGTTTGTCTACATGAGACAATCACATTCTGATAATTGATGTGAGGATGATTAGGGTTTACAAGAGGCTTATAACCAAATGTATAAGAAGTGCTTTAAGATGACAAAGGTGAATAGCTCTGTCTTAAAGAAATTATACATACTAGAGTTAGAAAATGAAAGCCTTGTGGTGAAACTTGAGAAATCTATTAGTAGATTAAATAAGTTAAAGGTTGAGAAAAATTCCATAAATGTTACAGTTAAGTGTCTTACGAGCAATCTCGAGAAATCTAACGCCCAACTTCAATCTTTTGCTAGTGGTTCTAACAAGCTTGAAAACTTTTTAAAATTGCAAAAATCAATTGAGAATAGATGAGGTGTAGGATTTAAAGAAACAAATTCTTGTATCGCTTCCTCTTCTAAAAACAAGTTTGTAATAAATTCTATAGTTCAACACTTGCAACCTAGAGTCGCTCCTAGGTTCATCCCAACGTGTCATCATTGTGGTAAATTAGAACACATAAAACTTAGGTGTCGTGAACTTTTAAGTAGGAATGAGACCAAGAGAGTAGGAACATTGGGATAGAATTCATCTGTACAGCGTAAGTTTTTCCCATCTAAAAGTTAGTCACTTGACTGAGCTGATGACAACACAATTGACTAAGATTAACTCTACTTCTAGAAAAGTCTAGGTTAAGAAGAGCAATCTGAGAGATTAGGAATCAAATCATAGTGCTCTTGAAGGTAAGAGCCATGGCGTACCTCAATGAGTAGGTACTTTGGTGCATGCATCTGCATTATTCATGATTTTTATATATTCATGCTTGCACGTATGTTCGTTGTATATTAGGGTGTATTCTTATTATAAAAAAATGAAAATAAAAAATGAAAAAGATTTTTTTTTAAAATTTTTTATTGGACATGCTATTTTGCTATCAAGTATTAGTAAGGTTCGTAATTGGTAAATAAAATTTTCATTAATTTGTTTAGAACTTGTTTGAAGTACTTGATATAGATTATTATATGTATCTTATGCACCACACACATTAGACTCTTGTGAGTGAGTTTTGATCACGTGTTTGAGATTTGGAATGTCAGTCATCTGTATGGTGAATTGAATTTAAATACGGAATGACCTTTAAATTAGTTAACCTAAATTCTTGTATATTCCCTTTGAAAGATAGATTTCCATTGAACTTTAAAGAAAAAATATATGAATTAAATAAAATATTGTGAGACAATCTTATAC
Source organism: Fraxinus platypoda (assembly GCA_903798405.1). NCBI lineage: Eukaryota > Viridiplantae > Streptophyta > Magnoliopsida > Lamiales > Oleaceae > Fraxinus > Fraxinus platypoda. Next base: position 19,032 of record CAIGRT010001840.1, read on the forward strand.
TTTTTTTTTGTAGGTTATATGATTTGAGTGATTAAACTTGTAAGGTATCTTAATGTCGGTGCCCTATAAGTTATCTGAATTTGGAATCATCAGCGTAAAGCTCATTACAGGAGTCGTGTAGAAAGCTTAACGAAGAAGAGTCTACACGTAAAATTTGAAAAATAAAAGAAAAGTATATATATTCATGTGACACAAATATGGGAAGAAAGAAAAATTTATACAATTAAATATAAGCTTTTTAATTTATTAAGGTCCTAGTAGCACTGAGTTTGACTTCATACTTTGAGGAATACATTCATTCACCAGTATTCTTTGCATGTTCATTCTCATTAATTTAAAGTTTTGAGACTTGTTTACAAGAGTTTAGTGACACTTTTCACACAAATGTAGTTTATACAATTTACTCCATTTATATTTAAAGTAAGTTATGTGGGAAAAGTTTATTTTTTATGAACTATACGTAAGGGTGGGCAAAACCCAAACCAACCCGCTTAAACCGCCCGAACCGACCCAAACCAACCGGTTTGGGTTGATTTTTTTTTATTTTATAGTTGAGTTGGGTTTTGGGCGAAGGAGGCGCGTCGGATTGGGTCGGATCACGGGTTAATCCAAGAGAATCAATTTAACCTGACCCGATCCAACCCGACCCACTTAGTTGTTTTTTTTTTAAAAAAAGACGCAACTTCATTCCAAAAGGCAAAAGTCACGGAACAAACAAGTTACAAAACACAATCACACAACTCTAACCTAATAATATCTCTCCTCTCTCTCTCTCGCTCGCTCCCACAGTCCAACTCCACTCGCCGCTGTCTCTCTTATTTTCTCACTAAGAAATGGGAAAGTATTTTTTTGTAAATGTCTTAATTGCTAAAATTTGTCGGTGAAACTCTTTTAGAACTTTTGCACATTAAAATCTAGACGAAGTTGTACCGAGTATCTATAATTATTCCAAGTTTATAATTTAACTTGTGGTTATGCTATTAAAAAGTTGTTGTAGTGGATTTTTGATTAATCTTTCCCATTTCTTTTAAGCTTTGATTTGAAAACGAATGAAGTTTTAATTACATGTACAAGATGCCACTATTTTGNTTGTAGTAATTTTTGATTAATCTTTCCCATTTCTTGTTAAGCTTTGATTTGAAAACAAATACAGTTTTAATTACAGGTACAAGATGGCTCTATTTTCTTTCTTTAGCATTTTTTATTTTTGCATTTCATGTGGTTGATAGGTTTTTATTGTTGAAATATACTTTTATGATTTTTAATGTCCAAACCGACCAACCCACCCTAACCCGACTGAAACTTGATTGGGTTGGATTGGAACACATAAATGGGTTGGGTTGGGTAAAAATTTTTGATCAAAAATCGATCCAACCCAACCCACGTCCACCCCTAACTATACATGTATAAGTAAGCAAATATCTATCCATAATGATAAAGTTGAAAATTCAAAAAAAATTCCAAAAAAAAAAAAAGTTCATCTAAAAATTGGAAGATTTTTATTCTCGTATCACATATTTTTGCATCATTATACTTGTGCATAATTTTTTTCGCATTTCTCTTTGTATTTTACATGATTATTACTTGTCTTTTCTTTGTTATTCATGACAAAGAGGGGAAGAAGGATGTGTATTTATTTCAGAGAGTTGAGTAAATGCATTAGGTGGAGTTGAGTATATAAGTTGTTGGGGGGAGGGGGGAGAGAATTTTTTTTGATAGATGATTTAGGGGGAGTCATTTGATAGATTTGCGAAAATTTTATTATTGATACAGTATTGTCTTTTGTCCATATTGATATAAAATTGTATGGTTTATTTCTAAATTTATAATTCACATAATACTGCATGCTTCAGTATTATACATATTTTATTATATTGTTTTATTTAACTTAGTTATACGATCCTGATTTTGTTAGTTTCCTTACATTTTTCACGTGGTATTCTGGTTTCCATATGTTTCAGGAAACAGATTGGCCAAGTATTAAAGAAAATTTTGGGAAGTTCATTTTTGACTTTGAAATAAATCCGATTTTGCCATGGAATGCCAAATGGCTTCAATCTAATTTGTAATTGACAATTTCCTTAATCAAAATCACGTTCTAGTTGAATTGTATTAGGAGTTTATCAAGTTGTAATCAAAGAAAGTTTCAACGCATTTTTCATGTACAAATGGAATTTGGACAGGTTATTGTGGAAGAATTGTAACCCTTTGAATTAGCTTCCCAATGAATTTTAAATTACCTCAATCGGAAATTGGGAAAAAAAGTTATGGTAAAAATACTAACGATTGCTCAGACGATGTTCACTGGCCGCCCACTAGCGCTTGAGCGGAGGTTCGATTTCAACAATCCCTAGTTTCCTTTAAACACGTTTTTTTAATCGTTTTCATCCCAAACACCTTTTCCTATATATATATCCTACCCTATGAACGTCCCAAAGTGTGTTAAATCAGATTTGTTCTATAGAAATCAATTCTTTGATGATTCAAAATATTTATTGATTCCAAAATTCAACCACCACATGTTACTTGATTCATAAATTCTTCCAAAACATGTTACTTGATTCAAAACGTCTGTACCATTGTCTAGGAGATTGTTTTAGACCATATAGAGAGCGTTTAAGAAAACACACAT
>CAIGRT010001843.1:0-10036 GCA_903798405.1 Fraxinus platypoda
ATTACTCAAGATTGTGAAATCTTAAAATAAATAGTGAGCACCTTGCTCTGATACCAATTGATAGCCCGAGAATAATTAACCAAGAGGGGGTGAATTGGTTTTTACAAAAAATTATTCTAAATTCAAGTAAGTTAAGAAATAAAAGAATAATCAATTCATATGCGCAAATTTAAAAATGATAAGCAAAAGGGAAGAGAGGATGCAAACGATATAATTGTGGAGGTTCGATCCAAATCAATGATTTACATCCTCCGTTATCAACCTCTTCAGCATGAGCAAGGCATTTTCACTAAGTTGATTGACTTGTGGTGCAATCCAATGCTTTCGACGACTTACAAAAAGGAACACAAATCTTCATACAATATCGAGTTTTACGGGACCTCAATATGACCTACACTATTGAGTTTTTCAAGGGACCTCAATGCGACCCACAAATTTGAGGAGTAATTTTACAATTTGAACCTCTCTATTAATAAATGATATACAATAAATTAAGTTCTAAGAGAGGCTTACACTTCAATGAATTTGCAATAAATGAAGTTCAAGTGTTAGATGAGAAAACTTTGATGAAAATATGATTTCAAAAGTTGATTCAAACAATCAAGAGTTTTCACAATAAATGATTCGATGCAATAAATAAGATGTAGGCTCAAAGAATTTTTGATCAAAAATATCTCACTTTAATGCTCTTGAAGAATATTTTAACGAATGCGAAAAATGAATGTAATATAGAGTTCAAGGAGAAAAACAATCTATGTAAACGGACAAGCATCCGGATGTACGCATTCTGAACTGGACGTATAAAAATAGCCGTTATATGTCAGAGTGACCATTGTATGAGCCGGACATCTGCCTGGACAGTTTTCTCCTTCGATTTTTTACTAGAATATTTTGAAGAATGTAGAATTTTGAAGGGCATTTTCAACTTATTTTTCAAGGTAAGTGACATTATAAAATGTGATTTAAGTCTAAATATCAATTTGACATTTTCACCTTTGAAAAATAATTTTCAGTACAAGCATTTTTATGAGAATGACTTTTCGCGTATAAAAACTTGTGTAGAGCTTTAATTTTTTGTTGTTAAAGATTGAAGTCTAAGATCTTCTTCTAATGTTTAACTTTTGAAGCTCTCGTCTCGAATGATCTTGACTTGAATTCTCCACTCTCATCTCTACCTTCGTTGCGAGTCTGATTTGTAATGTGAAAGTCTTCATAGCGATCTTTTTGTCGCCGATTGTTTATATTACACCGAATGCTTATATTTAAATTCAATTGTTAAAAACAAAAATTAACTTGTTTGTTATGACCAAAATATTAAGGTAAAGTCAACCATAGGTCAACAAATCAAAACCCCTTGATTCTCATAGAAGGAAAGGAATTGGCAATCATGACTCGTCGGTTTGTGCGCAATGATTGGGAAATGATCCTTGATACAAAACAAACGATCCAACCTATCGATTCTTGTAAAAGGAAGGGAATTCACATTTAAGATTCATCGGTTGTTGCGCAATGATTGGGAAATGATCCTTGATAAACAATTATTCACAAAAAGTACAGATATTGGACCAAAAAGAATCCAAATTTGATACTATTATTTAATAAACCTCCAAAAATTACAATGACTTGTTCCATATTTAAATAAACTCGCAAGAAGTTCAAAAGTATAGAAGTTCAAGACACAATTAAATAAAATAACGGTTACCCAATTTTCCAATTATGGTTTAAGTAAATACAACTAAAATTAAAATGACATAAATTTTTAACCTTGAAATCCAGTGAGACACGTGTCCAATATTTAAATGAAAGCAGTTTATATTGATTTATTTCAGTTTGAATGTGTGCTAAATGTGTGGTAATTATTTACAGTCCTTGTATTGTAAAGCAGTTTTTAGTAGCCGACTTTCAAACCCCATATAACATAAAATAATGTTCGAAACATACATGTAAAAGATATTGTATGGATTTTGCAATAAAATAAATGGTTTAACTGAACAAAAGTGAACACCTGATTCAACATAAGTACATATATGTAGTTGCACAACTATGCTCATTAGTAGATGCACTTTTGTCTACTTGAATATGATCGCACGTGTGTTGCACGTGATAAGGGATTTTGATCCTTTGGTTTGTGTTCATCACTTGCACTTTTGGTAAGCATGGTAATCAATACAATCCTAGTTTTTTTCGAAATGATAAGCAATATATTTGTATATATACTTGTTTGTTAACATTAATTGATGGATAAATTGACTCGTATGTTTTGAGTAATGAAATCCTCACAATTCAACTTGAGTAGCAGCAATAAAACAAGACCAAGAGTAGTAAGCCCAGTAATTCAGCTTTTGCTTTCAAAACTAAAGATTTCTTAAAAAAAATTAAGTTAATTCAAGCCTTTGTAACTTCCATTGGATTGACAACGAAAAGTAGGGTAGAAAAGTCTTAGAGCTATACTCTTTACTTTTTGGGGGTATAAGATATTCTTAATTGATTTGCAATAGGGTAACATTTTTCAGACTTTTCGAGAGAGACCGATATTGTCACATTGCGAAGACATATAATCCTGAAGCTTTTGCCATGGATGGATTCTATGGCTCTTCAGTGAAGGTTGTAGTCCAACAAACTGAAAAATTCGTGCTAAGGTTGGAAGATATATAGAAGAGCCTGTATGAGCATCTTTTCTAAGGTAGAAAGAACTGTCAAACAAAACAAAGGACACAATCAAATCCTATTGATTCTCGTGGAAGGAAGGAAATTGACAATCTAGACTCATCAGTTCGTGCACAAAGATTGGGAAATTATTCTTGATATACAAAATCGTTTATTCACAAAATTTACCGATATTGGACCGAAAAGAATTGGAACTATCTAAATTTGACACTATTATTCAATAAACCACCAAAAAGTACAATGAGTTGTTCCAAATTTAAGTACATTTGCAAGAAGTTCAAAAGTCTAGAAGTTCAAGACACAACTCAACAAAATAAAGATTACAAATTTTCCAACTACGGTAAAAGAAAACACAACTAAAATTAAAATGACATAAATTTTTAACCTAGAATCCGGCGAGACACGTGACCAATATTTAAACTAAACCAGTTTATGTTGATTTATTTCACTTTAAAAATGTTCTAAATGTGCGGTAATTATTTACCGTCTTTGTATGGTGAAAGTGTTTTTAGTAGCCGACTTTCAAATCCTATAAATATTCAAAACATAAGTATAAAAGAAGTCGTATTAATTTTCCGATAAAATAAATGGTCTAACTAAACAACAAGAGAGAAGCACGTGATCCTACATAAGCACATATATGTAGTTGCACGACCATACTCATTAGCCCATGCACTTTTGTGTACTTGAATGATCACTGGGAATATGTGCTAAATGTGTGGTAATTATTTAGTGTATTTGTATGCTAAAAGTGTTTTTAGTAGCCGACTTTCAAATCTTATAAATATTCAAAACATAAGTATAAAAGAAATTGTATGGATTTTGAGATAAAATAAATGGTCTAGCTGAACAAAAGAGAAGCACTTGATCCTACATATGCACATATACGTAGTTACAAAACTATGCTATTTAGCAAATGCACTTTCGTCTACTTGAATGTGATCGCACAAGTGTTGCACGTGATATGGGATTTTTATTTTTTGATTTTAATTTTTAATAGGATAACCTTTTTAAGACTTTTCGAGAGAGACCAAACATTATTGTTACCATGTGAAAACATATGATCGTGATGCTTTTACCATGGATGGATTCTCTGGCTCTTCAGTTCAGGTCATGGTCGAACAAACTGAAAAATTCATGCTAAGGTTGGATGAATTATACAAGATCCTGGATGATCATCCTTTAACCGAAGTGTAAAACAAAACAAAGAACACAATCAAAACCTCTTGATTTTCGTAGAAGGAAGGGAATTGACAATAAAGACTCATCGGTTCGTGCGCAATGATTGGGAAATGATCCTTGATAAGCAAAATCGTTTATTCACGGAAAGCACGGACCGAAAAGAATTTAAACTATCTAAATTCGATAGTATTATTCAATAAAACACCAAAAAATTAAATTGAGTTGTTCAAAATTTANCAATGATTGGGAAATGATCCTTGATAAGCAAAATCGTTTATTCACGGAAAGCACGGACCGAAAAGAATTTAAACTATCTAAATTCGATAGTATTATTCAATAAAACACCAAAAAATTAAATTGAGTTGTTCAAAATTTAAATAAACTTGAAAGAAGTTCAAAAGTCTAGAAGTTCAAGACACAGTAAATAAAATAAAGGTTATACAATTTTCTGATTATTGTAAAAGTAAACACAACTAAAATTAAAATGACGAATTTTTGACCATGAAATCTAGCAAGACACGTGGCCAATATTTAAATTAAACCAGTTTATGTTGATTTATTTCAGTTTTGATGTGTGCTAAATGTGTGGTAATTATTTACAGTCTTTGTATAGAAAAGCTATTTTTAGTAGCCGACTTTCGAACCCTATGTAACATAAAATAATGCTTAAAACATACGTATAAAAATATTGTATGGATTTCGTGATAAAATAAATGGTCTAAGTGAACAGAAGTGAATCACTTCATCCTATATAAGCACATATATGTAGTTGGAGAACTATACTCATTAGCAGATGCACTTTCGTCTACTTGAACGTGTTCGCATGTGTGTTGCACATGATATGGAATTTTGATCCTTTGGTAGCTCATCGCTTGCACTTTCGGTAAGCATGGTAATCAATGCAATCCTAGTTTCGCATGTGATATATCTTTGATAACAAGTCATGTTTGTCGCGAAATATGATTTACAATGCTTTTGATACATTGCACCATATATTTTAAGACATTCAACATTTGTAGTAAAATTTATCATGTAACAGGTGATGTTTGTAATTAAATTTATTTTGCAACACAAAGAGTTTGTTGCGTCATTATTTGTGCAATGATGTATAGTTATTGCCTAATTTATTTCGTGACTATTTATTTATGTCAAGTATTTTATTTTACAACATATAAAATTATTGCAGAATTTATTTTATGACAATGGATATTTATATATGTGGCTATCTATGCTTGTAGTTAAATTTATTTCGCGACACAAAGAGTTTGTCACTTCAACGTTATACAATTATTACCTAATTTATTTTATCTTTGTTTAATCACTTCGCAATTGAATTGAAACTATGGTACACAATAATTTGAAATATAACCTAATTTATTAAAAGTAACTCATAACTTAATAAAAAGAATGCTTCAATGTACAATTATTAAAATATAAAGATTTCAAAATAGATAAAGAAAAAGACAAATATTATTGTCAACCAAATATATAGACCAAGGTATTATTTACAAACTTGGTTACCTTCAAAACTAAAACAAATACAAATAAAGTATATGCTAGTGATTTCATGGTCGAATCACTTAGGCTAGTTCACCAAACCTAAAACGAAGAAAATAAAACTAGAAAGATGGGGAAAAAAAAATCTAATTCACGGGACAACTCAAGATATACTTTTAGCTCAATCTGTTATTTGGTTAAATTTGGATTCATGTAAGGAAATACTCCACAACTTGAGTCAAAGACGAACATATAAAAAGTATGAAATATTATCTACAAGAAAAATATGTCAAATATCTCATATTAACAAGGTAGATGATTTCCTACAAGTTGTCTGTGACTACAAATTTAAGGCAAAGTTAGAATGCAGAAAAATTAATAGTCATTTAAATTTGAAAAGGGATAAATTGTGTTTTACTCTCTACAAGCACACATGATATAATGCATACTGTCAAAGCTATCCTGTACAGTCAAATAAATACTGAACTAAGGCAATGGATTGTGCAGTGTCCTACTGCTTTCAATACTATGTTGTACTACCTAACTCCAATACTCTTCATTACTACTTAGAACAAGACAATAAGTTAGATGCTTTTAAGAAGTCAAGTCCAACATCTCTGAACATGAAGTACCAATTGATTATTCCTTCTGGCAACAAAATAACTGAGTTGTCTTCTATATACATGTTTTAAAGTTGAGCCATGACTTTAGGCAGTGGGGTGGGGGTGGGGGTGAAAAAGAAACCTTGAGGGACGTACCTTTGCAAGATTGCCCAGTTTAGTTTCAATCTTATTGAGGATCGATGTTGCTTTGTCAAAAGGCCTTGACAGATCTGATTTGTACCTCACCAGTATGTCATATTATGTTTCCTATACAGAGAAAAATTTAGAGACCGCTTGAACTGAGACAAGCAAATTATAAGTTGTAATTACATATGTTAAAACTTTGTTCATATCTTGCGAAAAGTATGGCAGGTGTCAAAAAGAACTGCCTAGTAAACATTAGACATGTAGATGGGTATATGCATACATTGAAAGTTTGTCTATCTTCGAAAATATACTTCAGTTGTCAAGTTGGCATGGACACTAATTTCAACAGATGCAAGTCATCATCAAGTATATACTTGTCATTACAAATGAAACCTTAGTTTTCAACTTAATAACTATTCACCTGTAATTGATATTGTAAACAAACAGGAGTTCTATTCTTTCATGTATGTTGCCTATAAGAGATCCCCTCCAAAAAAAAGAGGAACGAACTAGATAAAATAAGAAGTAAAACAAACTTTGGACAACATATCTTGTCTTACACCAATAAAATGCAGCAGATCACCAACTTGGGGCAGGGGATCTACTTGCTACATTTCACATAGGTAGGGGACTCCAACTCTAATTTTTCAGATGCTACATTGATCAGAATGATTGAAAGGCATATCTGAAAGAATAATTAAATAGAATCACATAATGTTTTTTGTTGCTAGAAATGATAAGTAGATGTAAGAGAAGGACGTGATTACTAGTCAGATGTACAACGTATAATTATCTTTGGAATCATCATACATATACCGTAAAGAATACTTTCATAAACAAAAGAAAAACATAATATTTTCTTAAAATGAAAAGATTTAAAGTTAGTTTAGACTAAAACCCTTAAACTATTAATTTATTCTTCCTTTTTCACCAACGCATGCACAATCCATGATGTAGGATGAAGTAATGTTTCCAGCCAAGAACTTAGAACAAAAAACAGAGACAAGTAGAAGGAGAAGAAGAGTGAAAAGGCAGGGGAAGAAATGGACAGGGGAGGTGAAAAAACATGGCAGCCACCAATTATAATTTTACTCAATCAATAACTGTCTAAATTATAATGTCAAAACCATATAAATAGTAAAAACCTAGCTAAGTGATGGGTTTGGGCCAACCCACTACTACAAGCCCAATAATAGAAAACATAACTGATAAAGCCCAATAACAATAAAATTAAGTCTCGACAATGTCCACATCAACTCTCTCGGGATGGGGGAAAAACTCGACCTTATCGAGTGGATAAACTTCTACCATGGGGAACGATCTTTCGTAAGAACCAAATATCGAAACTCCAGCAGTTGATCCAAATTTATTGCAGCTTCTATATAGGACTCCATGTATGGTCTGTATGAGGTGGAACTACCCAACAAGCAAGAGTAAAGTATCATTCCCATGAGAACTACGTACTTAAACTAGATTCAATTAATCCTAACCTTAATCGAATAGCAAATTGTGTTTGAATGATTTTATACTAAATTATCTAGTTAAACAAATTATTCTAGTGAGCAATTTATCAAGCGTTTGTAAATATAGATTAGATGATACTAAGATTTCGAATCTCCCTTATTAATCCGTTTTAATACAATTCAATAACATGAGCATATTCTTGTTGATCAATGTTCTTAAGTTAATTAAAAGCATATCTCGATGTCAATTAAATTTATCCTCTCATGTGACCTCCCTATATATCTATAAAAGATGCGAACATGAAAGCAAGTATTAAAAATGCTAAAACATATGTAGAAATCATGTAAAGTGGTATATCTCTCTTCCCTTTTATTCTCTCAATAGATTGATGGATTGGCTTCTCTTTCTGATGATAATGGATGATTTTCATGTATAATATGTATATGAGAGGTCTCTCATATTGGTTGCCCATGTTATGTATTCAGGATTTTGCTATATGGACATCAAGATTTATATAATGGATTACATAATGTCACATAGTACTCTATCATTTGCCAGTTTAAAACACAATCAACTTTTTCATCCAATATTTTTCCTCCACATCAGATTATGTAATCCATTATGTACATTTTTTTATGGACAAGTAGCAAAATCCTTGTACTTATATGGATGAAATCGGGTCAAAAAGTGGCTTTCACGTAGAATTTTGGATTTTAAAAAAAAAGAAACTGGCCACGATCCTAGATTTTGGCCTGGGCAGTCGGGCACTCACCCATGCCAAGTTTTAAGCCTCTGCTTTTGGAGGGCAACAAACTTACAAAGATCCGGCTCAATTTGTAGATGAACCAATGATGAGATCGGGAGCAAATAGGATCAATGAAGCTATGCATTTACTTGTTCAAGCTACAAAGGCCAAGAGTATCAAGTTAACAAGCTAAACACCAAGTTTCATGTTGGTCATGAAGGCGAAAACAAGTTGGATGCATTGGAATCAATAAAACAAAATTAGAAGCTAGTCAGATAACTATGATGTCGCATAATACGAAAGGGGGTGATGTCGCATGTACTATTCCCCAAACAAATAAGTGAAATTTTTATTGTTCTATGCTGTTGCAAGAGTTATAACTATGCGGTCGCATAGTTCATTTTTTGGACGCGTTTTTTCAGATTTTTCCTAGAAGTATATTTTTGGTAGAACTCCTGTTATTTATCTTTTTTATATCATTTTGATATAATTCTATTTTAATTAGGTTTTTATGGGTTCCCTATAAATATGATTCATTATTTTCATTGTAAAAAATAAGACATTTTATTGAGAGAATTAATAAAGTGAGATTTGCTTTCTTCTTGTTCTTCATTGAACTTAATTTTGAACTTATCAAAAATTTCATCTTTGTGGCGTTCAACAAATTCATAGCAAGGTTCATAGTTTTTGTAATTAAGGAGTCAAGTTCTTCCATAACTTTGGTTCCTTGATTCAATAAATTATTGGATTAAGCTTCAAACCTAGATTTTAGCTTTCTTAGGTTGTGATTCAATCTTTTGTGGGTTTCAAAGCTACTATCGCTACGTGGGTTCACATCAATCTCGATCTAAGGGATTGGTGAAGACGAGCATCTCAAAGGGGAATTTCAATAGGTTTATTGTTGAGAGTGGGGAAAAAGAGCACGTGGAAGAAGAAGAAGAAGAAGAAGAAGAAGAAGGAAACAAGTTGGATGCATTGAAATCAAGAAAACAAAATTGAAAGTCAGTCGGATAACTATGCTGTCGCAAATACAAAAGGGGATGTTGTCCCATGCACTGTTCTCGAAACAAAGAAGTGGAATTTTGGTTGTTCTATGTTGTCACGGGAGTTATAACTATGCGGTCAAGTAGTTCATTTTCTGGACACGTTTTTTCACATTTTTCCAGGAAGTCTATTTTTGGTAGAACTCTTGTTATGATATATTTTTTATATCATTTTGATATAATTCCATTTTAATTAGGTTTTTATGGGTTCCTTATAAATTGGATTCATTATTTTCATTGTAAAAAAAAGATATTTTATTGAGAGAATTAATAAAGCGAGATTTGCTTTCTTCTTGTTCTTCATTTAACTTATTTCGAACTTATCAAAGATTTCATCTTTGTGGCGTTCAACAAATTCATAGCAAGGTTCATATTTTTTGTAATTAAGGGGTCAAGTTCTTCCATAACTTTGGTTCCTTGATTCAATAAATTATTGGGTCAAGCTTCAAACTGGGGTTTTAGATTTCTTACGTTGTGATTCAATCTTTTGTATATTTCAGAGCTACTATTGCTATGTGGGTTCACATCAGTGGCGGACCCAGCACCCGTCGAGCCCCGGTGGCCGCGCGTGCTGGATCCGCCGAGAAGAAATTTTTTTTTTTTACTTCTAATAAACGTTTTACATTATAAACCTAGTAATTTGTTTTATTTACCAAATTCTGTGTAGCTCAGCTGGTTGAAGCTCCTTT
>CAIGRT010001848.1:0-19027 GCA_903798405.1 Fraxinus platypoda
ACTTTTAGCTTTGAAGTTCTTTAATGAAACACCTTTCTGTACGGACTTTTCGCATTGAGAATATATATTAATGATTTCCCTTTACATGAAAAGTCGAGCTTTTCAAATTGATTATAAACTATAAAGTGCTACTAATTGTCAAAACACTAGTTGAACTATTACAATGTTCAACTTTCCATAATCTAAAGCAAAAAACTCTAATCAATCGAGTTCGATTCCTGAGCTGCAAGTTTCGCATCTTACATTTTGGTAGTTCGAGTGAGTACATGTTTGACTTGTGTTCTTGGCCCGACGTGCCAAGAAAACATGTAAACAAGCGTAGTTAACTAGTTTAGGATGTGGGAAATAAATGACTTGTGTGCGCCCTAAAAATTTTACATTCCTTGAACTCCAAGTTATTAAGCTTGTCTCGACACCATTTCAAGTGAGATGTGGATATTATCGACATTTTAAGCACTATTTCCACCAGCTTCATGTCGATCGTGGTTAATAAAACATCTATTTTCTCTGATTCTCTCCGCATGGGATTCACCTCTCTCTTCAACCAAAATTTTTTCTTCCCTTGCAAATCTTTCAACAATAGCCCTTTCTTCATGAAAACAAAAATCGATTCTTTTTCGTTAATACATAGAAATCACTTCGATGTTGGATTTGGATGAAGAAATACCTTTTGTAGATCCTTAGTCAGGTCATAGAAGAGCTCCAAGTCTTTAGGGTCTTCAACACGGGGAGGATGAATCGTCAAAATACTCTTAAATTTCCACAAGGGTTTGTCATCTGATTTTACGAATAACCAAAAAGCTTTTATGCATTTCTCCATAGCTTTAAACACTTCACTTGCCCGGATGGGTTCTCCTCTTATAGTTCCATTTTCTTCTTCAACATAACCTAAGTATATATGACTAAAAAGGTTACACATATATGTTATAAATCCCGAAAATAACTATATATAGGTTTTCTTTTCATTACACGATAGTAAATGCTCGTTTGATAGGATTTCTACTTTTGCTTCTTCTTCTAGTAGAAAGCTCAACTTCTTTTAAAAACTCTTCTAGTTAAACGAATAACTATCAAAAAATTATTCAAACGTGTTCAAAAAAAATTTCTTAGCCTCGTAAGCAACTTCTAACTTGTTAAGGGATAGAATCTCACATCGAATAAAGATATAAACATAAACCAACTTATAAAGGATTATATTACTCTTCTTAACAATGTGACATTTTAAGATGAAATCCCAAAATCTTAACATGGTATCAGAGTCCATTAAGCTCTAACGAGCAATTCGATCCGATTAAGATTCCAAAAGTGAGCATACGGATTTCAAGATTGGTCTGCTCAAACGAGCCACCATCTTGCGGGGACATGTTAAGGGANCATAAACCAACTTATAAAGGATTATATTACTCTTCTTAACAATGTGACATTTTAAGATGAAATCCCAAAATCTTAACATGGTATCAGAGCCCATTAAACTCTAACGAGCAATTCGATCCGATTAAGATTCCAAAAGTGAGCATACGGATTTCAAGATTGGTCTACTCAAACGAGCCACCATCTTGCGGGGACATGCTAAGGGATAAAATCTCATATCGAATAAAGATATAAACATAAACCAACTTATAAAGGATTATATTACTCCTCTTAACATGGTTGACATTTTAAGATGGAATCCCAAAATCTTAACATAACTTTTCAAAAGCCTTGCCAAACAGATGGAATATAAAAAACTAAAGCTTACCTAAACACGATTAAAGAATCAAATATTTAATGATGCAGAGACATAATTTAACAAGAACTGTCACTAACGATATATTTGATCATCTGATAGAGGTCCATCTTAATTTCTACTTAGGGTAACCACAAGGATGCTTCCATTTAATTACAACTCACTTTGATTTTTAATTCATAAAATCGACAAAAATGCAATCAAACAATTATTTGCTTCCTGGTCAACAATATTAGGCAAATCTTTTTCGTTAAAAAAATTATTAAACAAAAAGCATGGCCCCAATTATATATAGGAAATGGATAAGCATAGAATAATTAAAAAATTACCAACTTGAGACATGTCATTTTATCCTATAATTCTATAATAATAAAAATAAAAATAAAATTTAATTACCTTTAACCTCAGGAACCTGGAGTAGACTCTTGAAGGAAAACCTTTTATGTATGAAATTTGAATATCTTTTGCGTTTTTCACATTTTTCTTCTTCCATAAATCTTTCTAAAAGAACCTGAAATTTTTGAAAATCTCCTGCAGTACAGTTATGGAATGATGCCTCTTTTTGAGTATTGATAATGGATTCAATCTTTCTGTATTGATAATAGAGTGCTTCCCAGGACAAGCACATTTGAGCCACATATATCAACTCCAAGTCACTTTCCAAACTCCTTGCAATCGTTTTTCTGTCCATTTTGTTCCATGAGCCATGTACTATTGCATCTGTAAAATCCGAACACAGTATTAGACATGACTATATAGAATTGACATGATCTAATATACCAAATATGATTAAGGAATGTAAGTACTCACTTATTCCGAATAATCTATCACGACTGAGAATGTCAAACCATCTCATTCTTTCTGTATATGTTCGATAGAACGAGTCTGCTACTTCGTCTGCACTTTTGTTAGTCGACCATTGCTCGAGTGCAACAGTTGAATTTGAGCAAGAAAATGATGATAAGTTGTCATCAGTATACAAATCTGTTACAGATGCAGATGAATTAGTATAGTCTGTCTGATCAGGATCTTGATTAAGGCCTGTAACATGCAAATCCAAAGAGTTATGGGAGCTGATATCGAGATTTTCAAGTTTTTCACCGATTTCTTGATTGCTGAACCAATCTGTATCGAGCTCCTCGGGGAACCCTTCTCTATACAAGTTCCCGGACATGGTTTTTGCACACGATGACTTCACGTAATGACTACTTCCCACTTCTTTTGATTGAAATTTATGCAGAATACTAACCTGACTAGGTATGCATGTTGGATTCCTACTACAATATGAAGAAACAACAATTTCATGATTTTTAATTTCTTGCTCCATTACATCATAGAAAACCTCAGTTCTCATTGATTTATGGAGAAAAAACAAGACAACCCTATATATGAATTTAAAGATGCAAGTGATTCTTAAAAGATAAAACAATACAAACAAAAGACACCTCCTTATCTCCTTTAACCATAGAAGAATCTGGAAAAAGAAGAGAAAAATAGGATGGAGATAGAAACTCAAGAAAAATAACTTGATATATCCATTTGGAATGATAATAGATTCAATGATAAACCAACAGGAACCTAGCAAACCCATAAGAAAATTTCGCATTCTCATGAGTTTCGTTTCCAGCAGTACTATAACTAATTAATAACCCAGTAGTTTGGTTTTCTTAATTAATTAATTTGTAACTATCTTAAAAATTTCAAGTGGATGGATAAGTATCTTGAGAAAGTCATTTTTAGTTATAAATGAAACATCGACGAAATAGACAAATCTACTAGTGACAATAAAATAGAAGTTGTCGAGGGTCAACAATTGATTTGTTAATACGTATTTTTTCTCTTTCAAGAAAGACAGACGAAACTTACTTCGAATGAATGCACTGATTTGTTGGATTCTTATCAAATTATATATACGGTCATGCTCATGGTTAGATAGAGTTAAAGAAGAAAGACAGTAATTTAGTTCAACATATGAAACATTTTTCATTTTTTTCTTTTTTAAAAAAGAAAATTTAAGTTCGAACTAGATTTCAATGTATCACACCTCCCTTGTATGCGTACTTATGCCATTAAATTGCAAGAAGATAATTATGAATTAAGTCAATGATTTCTACACCTCAACAGTCATTAACAGCCAACCTAACCATGTATTTAATATTTATTAATTCATTCAATTAATTGTGGCATGTACTTCCTTCTTGGAGGATGCTAAGTCTGCCCTCAAGCTACTACTGATCAGTTCAAATGTCAAAGAATTGATCTTCTAATTCATAATTGAAGCCTATGACATGCAAATTTGAGGTCCAAAGAGTTAAGTAGAGACGGATCTATGATCGGAATACAAATCGGGCTAATATGTAGAAAAAAATAAACTTTTAACACATAAAAAGATTTTTTTGCAAGAAATTATTTTTATTTTTTTTACACTTCAAAAAGAATAACGGGCCGGACTCCCCGGAGTTGAGGGAACTCGAACCAATTCATGTTGATCACTGAATCAATTCATGTTGCGTTCTAAGAGAAATTCTTCTCTATATGTACAAGTTATCGGATAAGGGTTTTGTACACAATATTAAACTGGATAATATTTTTTATGCAGTAATAAAGAAGAAGAAAAGTTAAAAAGGTGGAGCAATGGTGGGACGGCCGGCTGGGATGGAGTATTTTGCCAACCCTATCATAATTACTCAAAAGTCAAAACGTGTTTTGGGAAATCAAAGGTCAATGGTTGGGGACAAAAACATTGCAAATTAGGTTATGTCGTGTTACTAAATTACAAGAGGATAATGATGGACTAAGTCAATGGTTTTCCACACCTCAACATTTACTAGTATAACTCGCTCGATTGCGTGACAATTCTTTTTTCTTTTTTTGTTGGAAAAATAAACGTAAGAATGTAGTATAAATTGCAATTAAACAAGCGTATGAAATATATGCATGCAACTAAATTCTATTTTTGTGAATGATGAATAAATTTTGTGATTAAGTTACAGCAATGAAAAAAAAATTATCGAACAAGATAGGGACATTATTATGCGCCAACACGACCACCTTGTAATCTCTGGTTTTCAAGTCATGCTTGAATATTCTTGATGTCGTGTTTCCCTAGTAAAGAAAATGGGGACTTCGGTATATTTTTTATTTCTCTAGTTTTTGGATTCCAGTTCCACAGGTAAAAATATTCACCATAATCATGAAGACAAAACATACCATGGCAAGGTCCCATAATTCTCATACAAGACTGATGGTATTTTTGAATAGGGTTTTATAGTTCATCATTCAAGAACAATCTTCAGTGCGACGCATGATTAGAAGATGAGCTTTGTTGCAGTCTGCAAGAGCCATGTTCGAATGCTTGAGAATAGAACTATGTGTCTAATCATGGCGTACCATGATTTGCAAACGTACTTGAAACGCATTAGAGATTTTACGGGGTAACCTTGACAAGATCTCGATATAGTCAAGATAGTCCATTTTCTAAATGTAACGTAGATTTAAGAGTGCAAATTTTTAATTAAAAGAAAAAGGAACAAAATGAGTTTGAACATTTAAATAAAGTTAAGATCCTCTACAAATATATAATCAATGCAGGATTGAAGATTTTCAGGCCATTTTTGTATGTAAAACAATTGCATAAAAATGTGAAATATTTAATAACTCAATTTGCATATTTCAGGTTTAGGTCCATAAGCAGTGACAATTGCCAATTGCCCTACGAAGACTCGCTTTCGAGACGGCTCCGGGACCACCAACTTACATTATTAATCAAACTATTAGTTTACAAATTTTGTATTATCTGAACTAAAGATATATATGTACCAGTAACTAGAATGACAAAACCCATTAACACAGTAAGCCCAATAACCACTTTTTCAAGCCCAATCCTCCTATAAGCCCCTGAAATCTTCAAGTAACAAAAACACGGAACTAATATTGAGCCCGTGACACTCAAGAATGCTCCAACAAGACCCATTAGAAGACCAAAAAAGGGTAAAGTCAACGCTACAATAACACTACTGGTCAACAATGTTGTCTTAACCAACAGACTGAAGTACATTTTATTGCAATCGGACTTGAATTGATTTTCAATCGCATTGGCAATTGGCATTAGCATCAATGCATATTTGGCTATAGGATTCACCAAGGCAGTGTATATGGCCACTTTTGAGCTAATATGTTCAATCGGGAGGTTTAGCGTTATTTGTGATTGCACTTCTGAACCGAACATAAGGTACCCTAAAATCGCCACTGTTCCGTAGGTAATTGTACAGAAGAGAAAGCACGTGACGAGAACCTGAAAAATTAAACAAATTTTAGTTTCTTTTCTTTCTTAATACTGTTATGGATATTAATCGGGGGGTTTGAAAGAATGAGCCGTACCATGGAGAATTGCTTTTGATTTCTCATAGAAGTATATAATGTAGGGAAAACCGGATGAGCACAATAGCAGAAGGCATACAAGCTAAAAGTCGTAGGGATTCCACCCAAATTCAAAAGCATTCCCTTTTGGTCAAATCCGATGTTGTCACTTGTGCCAGCCCAGAAAATCGACGCAGTTATGATTACAGAAGCTAAAACTCCAGTAGCAGATACATAGGAAAGAGTTTTCATGTTGTTTATCCAAACAGTTGGCATTATAACAAGGCCGACGAGTATAACAAAACTTTGTTTTCCACCAATTGTGATGCCGTATAAATTTATTTCAAAATTTGGGAATAAATTATGCAGATTATCTCCGGCCAAGATTAGAAATCCAGTGGCAACCAAGTAAAGTTCAAGATGCATGAAAATGGAGACAAATATTCTTCCTTTTGAACCAAATGCTTTTTCCCCAATGTCAGGATAGCTTCTTATATTTGTATCAAAATCCATACATCTTTTAATCAAGAAGCCTGTGTACAAGGTTGCAATTGCAATGACAAATAGAAGTACCAAGCTTAACCAACCTCCCGAAGCTAATGCATATGGAACCGAAAGAATTCCGACTCCTGAAAAAAATACACAAAGTTTATATTCGGATGATAATGTTGGTAATATGTCTCATATCTAATAACTTAAAACTTTTTAATCGAGGTTGTACATGAAGTTGAAAATAGGGGAGGGACCTGAGAGAGAATTAAGCCCATTAAAAGTCGTCTTGAAGAAGGAGGTTGTGCCAGTGGATTGGTGACAGACATAGTCGAGCCCCTCGGCTTTCTCCACATCACCAAGCGCATGTCGCGGTGTTTCGTCATAGTTAACCAGTAGTGGTACAGTAATATCTTCTGATTTGGCATCCATTGAAATGTTATATTTCTTGCTTCAAGAATGCAACCGACCTAGATTGAAGAAGAGTTATGCCAATTCCTTCGAACTTTGGTCCCCTTTTATATTGCTAGTCAGTCATCTATTCATTAGAACCACGCATTTCTTGTGGCTATTTCTCATTTCTCACGTGGGATAATGGATACAGAGACTCTTGATAATTTTTTGTTAAGTTGACCATATGAAAGGGAAATAATACCTGTACACCTTTTTGTGTACACATAGGTTTATAAGTTGTTAAATAATAAGTGTTCAACTTCTATTTGAACACACTGTCCAAAGTTCAATATATCGCTTCGAAAAATTAGATTGCTACTTTCCAAAAATACAACTTTTTAAGCTTAGTATATCGATTCTGTAGAAGTGACTCTTCGTAAAATAAGATGGGTTTCCCATTTTAACCTTTGAATTAAAAAGTGAGCCAACCAATCTTCGCATATTTTCTCTTCTGAGGATAAAAAAGGATACTCCATCATCACAAGTACATCAAGTGGGCATTACTAGATAAGACTAGTTATGTTCTTATCCACACATTCAATGTGCAAATGGATAAAAACAATGTTACAACTTATAACCTAAAGCAAACTCTACGTGGGTGCATTGAACTGTGCTCACACTTAAAGTCCACTTGCCATGATTTTTGAGAAGTCAAAAATGAGTATTAAAGCTATTTATTTAATTAAAATAGTTTTTAGATGAAACTGATTCGATGCGACTTATTTAGAGGACAACTCCCACACAACTCTTGTGAAAGCTAAAAATACATGTTTACAATACAAGGCAAGAGACAGATACGCGGCAAGCACTTTAAAATGAAAGGCAACAGACAAACAGACGGCAAAATTACTTTATCTATGAAACTGACACTTGAAAGGCAGCTCCCATTTAATTTTAAATCATATTTTTAACAAATTTTGATAAAAAAATAATAAAAAAATTAGTCATTAAAAAAATGTGAATCTCATTTTAGTATTGATTTAAATCAATTTTTAATATAAATTAAAGTCAAACAATTAATATTAACTACATATTTTATGGGTCTCGCAACTTTTTAATCACGTTTCAAAAACATTTATCAAAATCTACTAAAAATCTAATTTTAATTCTCACTAAACAAAAGCTAAATATGTAACTGAAAATGAGTTTGAAAACAAGCAAGTTCAAAAAAATTGATATATCAATTAAAATTCTTCTATAAGCAAAAATAGGTCCCATCAAATGAAAGTACGGCGCCACGGCACGCACGTTTAATACACTTGAAAATATGTTGTACTTTTAAGTGCACGTGAAAGGAGATTGTTACTAGCTTTTCACGTTCCGACAAAGAATGAGTGACTGCTCACAGTAGATCACGAGATCTTGTTTTGAATTGATCGCATGGCTAAACAAATTTAAAAATAAGAAATTAATCTGGCTTAACATGCCCATATCAGTTTAGTTCAGCATGCTAAAAAAGTTCCCCATATAACCATTAGATTTGCATAATTACGTAGAGAGGACTACAATGCAAAAAATAAAAACAATATACACAAGAAATACATGCATTAAATACACAAGAAATACCAGGTTCACGTATCATCTCGACCGGACTTCCTTGCTCGACTGAAGGTTTGACAGGATACGAGATCTATCCCGTTAGAAGGCAGCTAGACAATTCAAAAAACCTTTTCAGAAACTACAAAACTTCCTGGGTTGATGGTAATGCTCTTGGTGCAATTATCAGTTTTGTAGATTCCAACAAGCCGATCTGCCAACTCAAACATGTTGTTCCGAAGGCTGCATATATTGCACAAAAATAATTACTAAACACGAACGTGTATGTTCTATAGAGGTGCAAATACAAATTGTTGCTCCAAATCTACCTTATAATTATGAATTGAGCATCCTTTGTACGGTCTTTCACGTAGTGCCCCACGATTGAAACATTCTTGAAATCTAGAAACCGAGAATGGAAATAGAACTGAAGATTAAAAACAAAACATATTATAACATAATTGATCGAGGCTAGACACGATTGAAATGGTACCTAATGCAGCATCAATCTCATCCATGACATAAAGTGGAGTAGGTTTATAATGGTGCAAGGCAAAAACGAGAGCTAACGAGCTAAGAGTCTGAAATATCAACACTAGACAGAGTAAAAGCAAAGCCAAGTAGCAAATATGTCTTACTGCTAATTTTCCAAGCAAGCAAGATACCTTTTCACCACCGGATAAATTTGCAATATTCTTCCAGCTCTTTTTGGGGGGTCGGACACTGAAGACAACGCCTTCAGAAAAGGGATCCAATGAGTCCACTAGCTCGAGTTCTGCATCACCTCCAAGGGTAATCATCTGTAGCAAAGCAGCACAAAGGCCATGAAGAAACATATTTTAGCCTTTGAGAATAAATATAACCCTAATATGCAAATAAAATTTGTCGGCAAATAAGGAAAAACAACTAAAAAGTTCGACGCAGGAAAAAAAAAAAAAATCGACTTTACAAGCTTCACAAATGTGTCAACTGTCTAAGTTCACACAATTGGAACTGCAGTTAACAGAATTATTGACATTTGAATATTTTGTTGACATAACTACAACATTAACTATTTCTTTCATTATACTCATATCCCATCCGCAAAACCTTAGCTGTCTGAACATGCCTGGTACACAGAAAATGGATTCCAACTGTCCAAGGGCAGATGCCACTCAGCAAGCACAAGAGTCGGGAAACTAGACGTACAGGCAAAGAAGGATTTAGAATTATTAAGTATACCTGATACATTTCTTTTAATTTCAAAGATATAGTATTGAAACCTTCCATAAACTCATCTAACCTAAAAAAATTAAAGACAATTTGTTAGTATCGAGCAGGTATAGATGTATTGAAACAATAACTATAAGATAGAACACGAAAGATTTGCCTTCTCTTCCTCAAGTCATCATGCTGCTTCTTTACATCATCACGCTGGTGAGTAATTGAATTAAGATCTTCAACTCTCTCATTGTACAAGTTTACTTTCTTTCGGTACCTAATATAATGACTAGGGTGAGCACAGAGATATCCATGGAAGAAATATGCTACAATCTTATATCCAATTAAAGACCAGAGTCCTGTGCATACTCTGAGATTGAGTCAAGATTTGGATTCATCTCTTTCAATTGAGCCTCAAGAAGTGCCACCATTTCAAGAGCCCGCTTAAGGTCGTGAGTATCCTCAAGAGTTCCATCTTCCAGTGTTGCTTGCATCTTTTCTGGATCCACCAAATCTTTCTGAATCCTGAGCCAATAAATATGGGAGGTCAGAACTGGTGCATCCACACATAGAAACTTAAAAAAAGAATGAGCATACACATGAATATAAGGGAGGTTTTAAACGCCCCTTCACAATTTCAACAATGCAGTAAGGAGATAATGCTTACTGCTCCAAGTGCTTTGAGAGAGAAATTTGTAGTTCGCCAATCTTTTTTTTGTATACTTTTCCCTTAATTTCTAACTCTTTAAAGGCCTTCTTCATATCCTGTAACTTGTAATCAGCATCCACCTGTGCAAACAGTTACAACAGCTTATAAATAGATTGACTAGCAAAAAGGAAATGGTGAAAGAAGTCAGTAAACCAAACCTCTGATGCCCGCAACTCATCCACAATTTTCTTCAGTTTCTCGTAGTCAACTTTTGTTTTATCCAAAACATCTTTGTGTTGATCAATTAACTGCAAATACAAAAAGTACACCATACAGAAAAAAAACTCGTCAAACTGTTTGACTTCATATGATGCCAAACGTAATATCCACACTCGTCTACAAAACTAACCTCCTGTGTTTTCTTATAGTTCTCCTGAACAGCAAAAGCCTTCTGTTCAACTTCTTTAAAGGCGGAATGCATTTTCTCTTTTTCCTCCAAAAGTCGTTCTTTCTCCTTCTTTGACTCTTCAATCCCCTTTGTCAGCTTCTTCACCATTTTCTGGCCAGTTTCTATCTGAACTTTGCGACGGTTAATCTCTGTGCCTTTTTTATCGACATCCTGAAAATCAAGCACCATGAATGGGTATAACCGTTCATTCACAATTTAAATGTTCATTTTAAAGGATTTGCATACTTACAGATTGAATTTTATTAACCCTAGACTTCTGACTTTTCAGTCTTTCACCACCAGCATTCTCTAAATTGTTCTGAAGCCCGGAAGCCTAAAAAACAGTAGTAAAAGGATATTAATAGATTCCTGCCAGAAAAGTACTACAAGACAAATTTGAAAACTAAAAACCGAGTTAAAATTAATTTGCAAGGAGATTAACTAGAAAATTATTAATGTAAAGATGGAGAACTAAAATCTCACAACCTTTTCCTTCAACTGTTTAGAACCTTCCATAAGCCTGTCTATTTCTTTTTCTTCAGCAGAAATGATATTTTCAAGTTCCTTTAGCCTATCAACCTCATCCTTCTTGGGCTTTGATGCTGCCTTGAGAGAATCTAATTGTTTTTTCAGATCGCTGCTTTGCGACCTTAGACAGTCGATCTGTTTGGAAAAACAGAGTATAATTTACCTGATTGTTCAACATAAAGTATGAACATTCGAAAAGCAATTATCTTAGACAACACTGACCTCCTTTTGGCTTTTTGCTAATTCCATTTCAAGGTGAGAGATTGCTCTTTCGGAGGCCTGGTAATGCTTCACTGAATCAGAAATTCTTTTCTGTATAATACTTAAGCTTTCAACGAATGAAGCAAGCTCCTTTTCAGCATCTGCAACAGCTTCTCTGGAGACACTGGCAGCTCGGATAGATGTCCCCATCTTACCACCACATGGCTTATTTCCACCACCAGTCATGGTACCGGATTTTTCAAAAAGAGCACCGTCTAGGGTCACAACACGCCAGAATTCTTTCTTTCCACCATAAGCAATACGAGTTGCCTGATAGATAAAAAATGCACAATAAAAATGTAATTAATTATGATACACTACACAGTCCATGAGAACCCTTACAAACTGCATAATTTGAGCAACATCTAGGAAATTCTTGGTTAAATTACATTAAGTTCTTACAAAAACTATATTCAATCAACACTACATAGCATGAATGCTATGCTCGACGTAAGGAAAGATCCATAATAAAAAAAATTTGTGAGGACAAACCTGATCGATATCTTTTGCAACGACTGTATTTCCTAATGCTGCAAAAAAAGCAAGTTTCATTCTATCATCCTGAACCTTGATCAAATCAAAGAGGCGGGGAACTCCTTCCGGCGTGGTTACTTTATCCTTCAATCTCTGTAAATGATCAACTTGTTTCTCCTGAGAGTATAAACGGTTGTCAGCAACAGGATGGAAAAAAATTTCTTTTCTTTCCCTATATTCAAGATTCCAATGTCTCCCAGTTGCAAACTCTTCTTTAATATGATTGGACTGGAAATCATCGCATCATCAAGCACATAGAACAATAGTTTAATTTAAGTTTCAAAAAACTTACTAAAACTACCATAAAAGAACTTAACACGGCCTAAATTTTATCAGAAGGTATTAAACTAATCATCCCAAATGACATAGATCCATCTGATTGTCCCGGTGGCAACATGGAAATTGAACTGGGAGCAGAGGACTGTAATGCTGCCTTGAGATCAACGCAGCAACGATGGAGAAATAAGTCCATTGCAAGACAGAAGAACAAAAATAAATGATTTTACAACAGGAACGAATTTAGAGCTAATTATATAAATTTTTCAACCAAGGCCATGCCATGATTCTCAACCAAAGGCCAAAATCAATTCCTTATGAGCATAGACACTGTAAGTATCAATCGGCTGTTCAAAGAACAGGAAATAAAAAATCCAATGTCCACTAAATAATAAATATTTACCAGAATCATGAAAGTTGCAACACCTAGATTTTTATTACGAAGCATCTCCACACATGCTTGTGCTGCAGCAGTAGTTTCCACAACAATATAATCAAGCCCAGAACATGCGGTTGATACAGAGACATCATACTTTGCTGTAAGGAGAAATTAACAAAAGAGAAGTAAATAAACAGATGATGGACGTAAAACAATACGAGGAAATTTCAACAAAAAGATAAATTCATCAGAGAAAACGAGAACATATATTGTATGTGCATCACAAACATCAATTAAACTTGGTACTATCATCAAATAGCACCAGTCAAAAAAGAAAAAATATGCCCTGCTATTAAAATGCAAAAGCAATTCTGGCAACCAGCATATTTACTAAAATATTAATTAGTAAGGTTGATCAAATAAATTTGAAATATTCAAAATGGCATTGTTGGCAGTCCATTCAAAAAATATGAGTGAAAGGGAAAATTGGAAATATTAGAATCCAATAAGGCTAAGCTTCAGTTTGAATCTTGACAGTCGGACCAAGACTCTAACTCTGGAATGAGAACCTAATTTTCTTTTATTGTGAAATAAGATAAGAATATGAACTGTGAGCTGAAAAAAGAGGTGCACACCGTCAATAGCTCCTAGATCTCCCATGCGCCCATAAATTCCCAGTATATGATTTGACTGCTTAGCTTCCATTATTGCTTTTAATACAGATCCTTGACTTTTTTCAGAATCCATAACAGATGAAAGCTCTGAAACCTTTTGTCTTGCAGCTTGTTCAAGAGGAATCAACCTTTCTTGTTCTTCAAAACATGTCTGCAACGGCTCCAATCAATCACTAAAACAATTGCACAAAACAGAAGGATGAAAAAAATTTGTTCAATGACTTACTTTCTCCATGGTACGTGCCTCTGCTGCTTCATGCTTGTTCTTCTCTAGCTCATTTTGAAGAGTTGTTATGCTAGAAGTCTTTGTTTCGATTCTCTTTTCTATTTCACTTATTTGCTTTTGTGCATCCTCAAAGGCTGAATAACCAGCTTGATGCTGAAAGATAGACGGTGGCGTTCAGTTAGGATACTTAAGTAAATCCATCTACTGAAGCAACCAAGGCAAAAAGTTTTTCGAAGTTCTCTATCTGGATACAAATTACGACACAAAATCCAATCTGTGTTCACATTGCTCATAATAAATGTGTTCACTTGATTGAATTGGAATGTAGACAGAGAATGTAACAGTTAGCTTGTTCTTGTTGTTTTTTGTACTCTATATGGGAAATATTAGGACCCAGTGGCTGCTAGAAACAAGAAAACTTCCGCAGTTGCAAAACAAATTTCCTTTTCAAAGGAGAAGTTGGAACTTCAAAAATTGTTTAATTAACATTAAAAATAGTTGGTGGTGTGAACAAAGTTTTGTTCACAAGTGTTCTGAGATGCAAGAAAAATAATTCTGCATCAATAAAAGAAATACTCAATGCATGACACGTAGTTGCAGTCACTTAAATGTAAATGGTAAAGATTGTTTATTGGTCCTCGCCTTTTGATTCAAAAGCTTCTTTTCGGCCGATGCAACTTCAAGTTTTCCTCGATGATCAATTAACTGTTTTTCCCACGGTTCTAGTTCAGCACGAACTTCGGCAAGCTCACCACGTAAAATCTCAGTTTCAGCTGTTTGTAAACCAAAAGTGCAAAGAGTCGAATTAATTGCACCCCAAAAACGAGGCAAACAAATAAATAAGCAAAAGAATATGATTAGTTGATTACTGCTAATTACTTCTTCATAATCCTATCACTACTAAATCCAAAACTGGGGAAAAAGAAATCGGCTCTTACAAAATTACGGACTTGTTGCCCCAAAAATATTTGTTACCAAAAAAGTGGTATCATCAATTTAGATGAACAGACTAATCCTCCGAGTAAATACAATTTACAAATCTGTCTATAAATTCAATGAAAGTGAAACATTAATTTCAACCAATACTCATCCACAAGAAAAGACTCACTACTATTCTTATTTATAAACAATTTATAAATTTGCCAAACGGAGGCTAAGATCATGGTTGGTAAGTGATTAAATTATAATCAAAACTTGTAAAACATATTTTTTATCAACCTATTTTGTAATACCCCTTTATTATCCACGCATCATGTAGTATTAGGACCCACTACTTTTAATTACCTAAATCATAAGTTAATCACTCCCTAAACATGCAGTTAATCTAATGAATAATTATAAAGACAAATCCTACCCGAGTTTATTTGAAATTCATTGCTTCTGATATTATTTTTATGTGTTCACATTTTACTAAGTACTATGAGATAACACAGCCAAAGCATTTAGGCAGAAAAGTTTCTTTTAATGGCACTCGTGTTCATAAGAATCATTTCATGTAAGAGAATTAGGTAGGTGCAGAAAAATAACAAGCCATGCACGGACATCACTCTTTACTCAATTAAGAGTTTTATAAAAAATGGAACAAGAGGCATCAGAAGCACAATGTGAAAGAGAATGGCGTGTTTTTGCATGTGAAAATAGTGTACTGGTACCAGCACCAAGAACTGTTCAAACTACTCGCTTAACCAATATGATGCATAAGAATTAAAGAATCGTTATCGGACGGACAACTTGTTTATAATTTCAGTAAAGACCCTACCTTTAGAGTTCTCCTTAATTTCCTCCAAAATTTTCTCTTCGTTTACTAAAAGTTTTTGTAAATTTGGAATGTCTTCCTCGAGCTGTGGAATCAAATTTGTTGATTCCTCACAATCCTTGTTGAGATTCAAAATTTTGGCCGAATCCTACAGTTTCAGATGAGAAAGTAAGACAGTTGTAACTTCACAAAAGAAGAGACCTGATTTTCCTCATACCTTTTCAAGTTTGTCATCAAGCTTTTTGATCTTTTGCTTCAAATGCTTAAAATCTTCACGGTGCTTTAAATCTTGCCTTTCAAATTCCTTAAATTCATCCTTACAGCGCCTGAGTCCACCGTCTAGTTCCTAAATTTCCCCAAAAACATAAAAATAGCAGGTAAAACCTTACATGAGCTAGTTTAAAAACTAGCAGTCTTATTAATTGGCCCAATAAGATAAGCACAAGCGTGTTAGAAGACACAGAAACTCAACAGTAAGCATGTTCACA
This sequence comes from Fraxinus platypoda, assembly GCA_903798405.1. Taxonomy (NCBI): domain Eukaryota; kingdom Viridiplantae; phylum Streptophyta; class Magnoliopsida; order Lamiales; family Oleaceae; genus Fraxinus; species Fraxinus platypoda. The sequence continues at coordinate 15,983 of CAIGRT010001848.1, forward strand.
GTGCTTTCGTTAATTGGAAAATCAAAGCACTCAAAAGACAATACACAAACCTCTTGTTTTTTCATATACATCATATGTAAAGCTTCAAGTTCTTTCAATGTTTTGGTATTGTCTTGAATTTTCTCCCTGTACAATTAAGTGGTGTCATTTCAGTACAAAAGTAGGATTGCCTCATACAATTACTATAATTTAATCTGGCGTGAACAGAACAACCTTTCATTCTTTACATTCTCTTCCAGGATTGAAATATTTGCCTGAAGTTTCTCGGTTTGGTTAGCATTATCTTCTGAAGCTAGAAATGTGGATTTCTCTTGCCATTTCAAGAGAGAGAATTCTTTAAGCATATAGGCTTCAGCTTCGTTCTTCACACTCTGGTAAAATAAGCAATACAATGTTAGTAGTGTTGGAATAGAAGACACTGTAAAGTTTGCAAGTGGTAAAAATTTGCCTCCAAGCTATCTCTTTCTTTCTCGGCTAACTTAACCATTTGAACCACACCAGTCCGCTTCTCATTAAGTTCCTCAAGCCTACATGACCGAAAAGAATTAGCAAACATCAGCAGCAGAAGTATTGTATGCCTCTACAAATAGACTATAGCAAATAAGCATTTAGACACTACTGAATAATCTAATGAAAGTGAAACTATAAATCATAGGCATCAAAAGGAGTAGATATTTTGTTATTTTCAACAATCTGATGCTGCAGATATAACTGTCTTTAAAAATTTCAGAACCTAGTCAGTAAAATTCCCTTAGTGTTCTGCTGAAATACTGCATATCAATTTCACGACTGAAGTTGCAAATCCTTCTGGATAGTGGCAATTGTTTTCCATCAAACAAAATGAATAAGCAATATAGAAAATACGCCATAGAACATAAAAATGAAGAACGAGACTTGAGAAGAAAGGGAGAGGAAGAGAGAAGGTGATAGAATCGAGAGAAATTAGGAGAAATACTAGTTTATTTAATAATCAAGTCTAAGTATTACAATGTAAACTTTACACAGGGTTTAAACTAATCTAATGAATCTAGGAAATAACTAATAAAATAATAGAAAATTTATTAAATAAAATCCTAACTACGTTACCAAAAATAAGTATCTAAATTGGAAAGTCTTCCATATAATATATATAATAGAACATTTCTTACAGCATACATAAGTGGCAATGTTTGGTTTAAGAATGCAGCGTAAACGTACTGTTTAAAAGATTCATCAATCTTCTCTACATATTTGTCAGTTCCAATTATATCCTCGAGATACTCAAGAAAACCTTCATCATGGGGTCCTTGCGCCTTAGGCTTCATCAGTGATATTTGCTCTACTTCACCCTGATTCAAGATCCAAATTGTACACGGATTACAAACCTCTTTACTTTAAATTAAAGTCACATATCCCTCATTAATTAAATCCTGAACCTGGAGAATCAGAAACCGGTTATTATCCAAGTCAACACCTTTCCCTTTCAACAACTTGGTGACCTCAGTAAAATTACTCGCTCGATCATTAATATAATACTTGGAGGAGTTATCTCGAAATGCAACACGAGTAATAACAAAATCACTTCCTGGAACTGCTTCATAATTTCCGTCATCCTATAATGAAACAAAAGCATTTGGAATCACAAAAAACATCTCTAGAAACCACCAGACTGGGAGAACAATACGCTAAGAAACCAAGAAGAGCAAAAAGTATAACATACCAAATCAATGATCTCCTGGAAGTAAACAGATACACTAGCACTGTCCAGATTCTGATGGTTGGTAGAGTTGTGAATGAGCTCTGACACTTTATTTAAACGCATCTGTATATTCACAAGCATGCTTCACCATCATAAACCCATTAAACCATGTAATATGACGGACAGTAAAGTGTTATGTAGCTCAAGTTCCTGGCTGCGTGGCTCCAACTCAGGGAATAATATATATATATATATATGGGAAACGCATCTTTTGCAACACTTTAGGTTACTTCTATTGTTAGGTCACAACTTTTTTTCTATGATCTTCCTAGTAGTTTACATAAGAGCTATATTCTTTCTATTCCTATTCGTTGTTAAGATGTTCTATATTCGAATAGCAGTATTCACGAAAGACTATTGTGCTATCTACCTGTGAGTGGTGTTGTTGTACTGATGTTTTGGTGGGAAATGTTCTTCGATTTAGAGAATGAAAGCATTCCAATACCACCAAACCAAAGAAATACAACCTCTCTAAGATACCAAAAAAAAGTTAATAAAAGACGAGGCAATGCAGAACAAATTTAAATCCTGGAGAAAATAATTTCTAATATTCATTCCGATCATTTTTACCTGTTTGGCTCGCTTTCCAAACACAAACAGCATCGCATCTATGACATTGCTCTTTCCACTTCCATTTGGACCAACGACCGCCGAGAAACTCTGCCCGTCCATAATTCCAATAATTGTTTACTTTTACAGATAGTATACAAAAAGCGAAGATCTTTTACTGAGTGTTACACTAACTATACGCTCCTTCAATATCATTATCCCACAAGTTCAAAAAAGGTGAAAAACCCTAACCTTGTGGAAAGGACCAACACGCTGTTCTCCCGCGTAGGATTTGAAATTCTTCATCACCATCTCCTTAATAAAAAGCCTCGGAGCCCGGGATGACGACTGAGTCGACTCTGTCATCCGTTCGGTGGTTGTAGTCGATTCCGCCTCTATTCCCATCTTTCTACACCCAGTAAGCTAAAAAGGGATTTACAGATGAAATAAATTGAGGATTGGAGAGTTTAACGACGTTGGGGCTTTTGTGCATTCCAATTCCGATCCGGCAATATGAGAAAGAATCAAACAAACGGTTAAAAATAAGAAAAATGAAACGAGAGAATTTAGCTTACTGGGGTGAAATGTTTGAGCGGGAAAATGAGTTCGAGTAGATTCTGAATCGGACTTCGGGGACTTGGGCTTGGGCCCTAGGCCCATGTGCGGGTAGAGATGTGAACGCATTAAGCCCTAGTTTGATGAAAACGGAGTTTAAGAGTGATTTTTTTAAGGGAAAAATTCAGGGGCCGTTCTCTTTG
>CAIGRT010001872.1:0-21076 GCA_903798405.1 Fraxinus platypoda
GCTTTTATGACTCGAGTGATTAAACCAGTAAGATTATTAGCATAGTTGAGTATTGAAGGTTGAAGTACTAAAAAAAATTGGAGAATCCTTATTTGATGAAATATTGACTTACAATTATTGAGATCCATCTAAATTAAAGAGGATGATGATAAGTATAAAAATTCGACTTTAGATCACACCATGGGAAAAGAGTAGAAAGAATAAGTTTAAGTGTGTGTGAATCTTATTAGTGAAGAAATGATAAAGTTGACCATCAAGTTCGGGAATTCAAGCAACTCGTGAAATTATAATGTTTTGCTTGATTCTTTAAACACATCAATTTTGTATTGGAGAAGTTGATATTGATTTTGGTATTGTGGCCTTGAAGCTGCTTATGTATTTATACAGTGATTCCAATCCCGAGACAAAATGGCGAGTAATCTAACCAAAATTTTGGTTCACATTTTTTATTAAATTATGTTATAGCTTGTTTGAAGACAAATAAATGTTTAAGTTTGAGAGTGTCTGATAAATATATTTTATACACTTATCTAGACCTTAAAATATATGCATTTCCCAGTTTGTTTTTATTAATTACAGCCTAATTTATTGCATATTTCATTTATTAGGTGAAATTCAATAATTGGAAGCAAATTGGAAGAAAAAGACGAAAATTGACGAAGAAAGGTGAAAATGGAAGAAACATAAAATTCGGGTACTAAAATGCTCATATTCAATAGTTGATTCAGAAATAATATTGAAGATTGGAGGATGTTTGGACTCAATTGAATGCAATTGAAAGATGAAAGAGTAAAAATACAAGTAGAGATAGCGCTACGCAAAACTAAAATTTTGGGCCAATTTCCTATATTTGACACAAATTCTTCTTGGAATTGAATTTCGACACGATTTTCATCCAAATTTCGATCCTTATAAATAACCAACATAATCATTCATTAAGGGTACACCTCTCGTGCACCATTATTTGTATATTATCATCACAAAAAAGAGGACAATCCATTATTCTTGTGAGAATTAAAGTATAATTACAAGTTTTCAAGAAATTGGAGTTTCAATCTTTAGTTTTTGGAGAAACAACAAGAAAATGTATTGGAGATTCATCAAAAAACTATTGAAGAGATTCAAAATTTCAAGATCCATCTTCTTCTTCTTCATCAATTTAAAATTCTGGTTATGTTCTTCCAATTAAACATGTTTTTCTTGTGATTTTGTAATGCTAAGAAACAATTGAAGAGATTCAAGATTTCAAGATTTATCTTCTTCTTCATCATCAATTTAAAATTTGGGTTATGTTCTTCCAGTTAAACATATTTTCTTGTGATTTTGTATTGCTAAACTAAGGTTTCGATTACTAAGGCATTGATGAACACTTATTATGAAGTATTAATTCAAATTCGATAATTTGATGCCTAATATGTGTTTATTCTTGGACAGTTGTTATAGAATTTAATACTTTTCAATTACTTGATCACTAATTTGATTGATTTGTGAATTTTATTCATTCTAGAGAGAGACAATAGGATAGGTAGCATATTATTACAATAATTGTGAAGTTCTATAAGGGATAAAGACATACCGCTATACTTTGCATGATTTCTTTAAATATTTTATCGTTTTTAATTCATGATTTCATATTTGCATCTTTGATAAAGATATATGAAGGTCACATGAGATTATATATTTAAATAATATCGAGAGACACATTTAATTAACTTAGGAATGTTAATCAACGAAATGTGTACATATTGTCATGTTATTTAATTGTATTGAAACTGATTAATAAGGGAATTCGAGGTCTTGGTAATATCTAATCTTAATTTACAAAAGCTGCATAATTTGCTCATCAGAATACTTAGTTTAATTGGATAAATCGGTATAATTTCTTTAAATAAGTTTTGTTGTTCGATTAAAGTTAACATTACTTGATTTTATATTGGCAGTACTCGCAGGAACGATACTCTATTCATCATTTATTACTTGTTCGAGATACTGTACACTTACGAGAAATCAAACGATCAAATAGCTCAATATTATTCTAGAATATTAAATTTGTAATGTCATGTTCGTTAAAGATAAGAAATATTATATGAAAATATCAATATGTGTTGTGCTTCTTTAGGAGCAATAACAAATTATCATTCTAAAATATTAATCGGCATAAAGATCTGCTCTTCGTGGGAAATAGTATAATATTCTTATAAGTAATATATTTTACAAAATTCCGTTGCTCGGTAAAAAAATATTATTCTACTGAATATTAGGATAATATATAATTATTTTCGTGATTTGCATACGAATAATATATACTTATTTCAAATCCTTGTAGGAAGTTTAAATGCATATATATATTTGTTCACAAACATTGTCATCTTCTTTATACATATTGGAATACTAATGCGTATACAATTATACTTTTTCAAGAGTATAAATAAAATATTTATTGAAATACGAATATAAACAAAGCCATTCTTACACACCCAATATTCTTATAGAAAAATGGAACATTGGTAAATAAATCATACTTCACTAGGAGCATTAATACATTCGTCAGAAATAGACTTATATAAAGCTTGAACTAACACAATATTCTAATATTGATTTGTATAAAAGTTTTGATTTCTTTAAGAATAACAAAATATCGCTCTTCATGAATATTTATGTAGTTGAATTGTTTTTCTCGAAGACGTCAACTAAATTTTCTTCATACTATTCATATGAAGTTGTGTTTCTTAAAGACCAATAACATAATAATATTTTAAAATAAAGACAATATTGTTGTGCTTCTTCTGAAGCATTAATACAATATTCTTTTATTTTGAACAAAAAAAAAAAAAAAATCAATTTTGCTAACTCAATTTGCTAAATATCCGTATTTTTCTTTGAATAGAAAATAAGAATTAGTTTGGATTACTCAATTAGTTGAATTTCATGTTGATAAAGTGTTATGAAACGAAGAGAATTGAGAGAGTCAAAATCAAGTATAATTGTACTACATCGACTCATATATAAGATTTCAAATACAATTATAAATGGATTAATATATAAATTTCTAGAGTAAGTAAAATTTATCTAAATATCTTGATAAAATTAAATAATCATCAACATTTGTTACATAAGTTTGCAACACAACTTTACTTTACTCTCTTTCCAAAAAGTAATCTCCATTATGTATTATAATACATTAAATGTCAAATGAAGTGAGAATCATTGTTTTGATGATTGTACCCCTATTATATTTAAACTATTTCTATAATATCCTAATTTTTTTGGTATTCTACATAGATTTAAACATTATCATCAATGATTTTCTCAAATATTTAATTATCATAAATATATATTTGAAAAATTCAGTTCACTTGATTGGACATTAATTATATTCATCAAGTATAGATGAATTAGCATTCATCTTCATCTATGTATTCCCAATTGACAGTTCTAAATTAATTAAAATTAATGTTTATGTATTGTAATCTTTCTTTAATGATTTCAATGCTATTCATCCTAATTCTAAATTAATTAACATTTAAATTAAAGCATGTATTTCAATTAGTTATTCCACTACTAATCGATGCTTCATAAATTATTGATTTCTATATTTCAAAATTTAAAGTACTTGAAAGAGTAAGGATTCAAATCTTGAAAGCTCAGTGTAGGAGGCAGTTCTTCCCAAAGCCACTCCATCTACAACATCAACGGGTGATATTCCATCTGATGATGCATTGGGGACTACACTTAAACTAAGTCTCTGTTCGAGTCCAATTTTCTAAAAACTCATTCTTCTCTAAACTCATTTTCAATTACACGTTCTTCCAATAAAATAATTTTACCCGTAAATTCATAAATTTTCCATACTTTTTAACCATATTCTTTAAAAAATTACTACTATAAAACTCATTTTTCATAAAAATTGGGTTCAAATAGAGCCTAAGTTTGCTGGAAAATTCGCCACCACAACCTAGGAATAGAACAGTCTTGTTGTTACAAAATAATATATATGACTTCGGAAAACAGCCAAGTGGTGAAAATTTCACAGGCTTTATGTTAAAAATGTGTCTAACTCCCATGGAAGCCATTGCTTCTTAAGTTAAGAGAGTAAATGTCCTTGTCTGCCTGTTTTAGTTGGGCAGAGAGTGATGTGAATGTAAATGCTATACAGAGAGAAAAGAAGGAATGAATTAGTTTTATTTGTGCTGACAATGGAACTTATATTAAGGAAAAAAAACTGTTACCATATCGGAATTCTGAGAGCTACGGCCTGTTTAAAGTATGCTACATAGCAACAGAATATAATTTAATCAATCGAAAACACTTACATGATGAGATGTGTGCCCGAGCCTGTGCCCGCCCTCGAGCATGACGGGAGATTTGGGGGGAATGAAGCCTGGTCCGAGATCATTCAGTACTGACTACTGCATATATGATCATCAAAGAATGGTTTCGAACCAGACAGCATCCCCCTCAACATTACTTCATGAGAGAGAGAAGTGTCTAGAGTGTTAAAGTGGAGATGACTGTGTTTGATTTTGGTAAAGCCATGCATTGATAATCAGGGGGGCCATTTGTGTAAGGGAGCGAAGGGGCCAGTCATAATTTGAGGTCAACAAGGGAGCAAAGACTACATTTCAAGTCGAGAGCAACACTTGAGGCTCGGAAAGAACGTTGTGTTGTACATTCAATACAAAGATTTTCGTTGTTAGTGCTGAAATTTCTTGTCGTGATTCTTATTATCATGTCAAGAATAATTTAAAGCTTTATAGAAGTTAGTCGAAAGAAAGCCAATTATGTATTGATCGTAGATAGTAAATAAATTAAAATGTTAGAGTAGACAATGTAATTAAGAAAACTTCGGATAATAACTTTTTGGATACTCAGTACCTCCTATATAATAAGGTTAGAAGAAAAACTCTTAAAGTGAATATTGGAGATATTATTAAGTTAAGGAATTATAATAAACTTTAAAATAATATTCTTCAGAGAGATCATCAAGGGAGGGTGAACCTTGACTGTGTCAATGATGAGATTAGAATAAAAGGTGTGAGATCAATTATCTATTTTCTAGGTAAAATAGCAAAAGAGGTCACCAAACTTTGAAATGTGTTGCACCTTCGTCCTCATTCTTCGAAACGAAGGATTTATGTTTTCAATATTTCATTTTAGTAGCAACTAGGTCCTTAATGGAAAATTTTACTAGAAAAAACATATTCTAAAAACTCGAAAACGTGATTACAATAGGAAATTTGAATGCATTCGAAACAGATGTAAGTAGGGTATGACAATTCAATAAAAATTGTCATTCTCACGATCTCCAAGGGGTGGAAACAACAAGGGTTAGGGATAGTGGTAAATGCTGCAGTGATTGGTTGTGGTGGACAAGAAGTGATTAGCGATAGTTGTAGTTGTAGGAAAGAAAGTGGGTTGCGTTATTAGAATTATTATATTTTTCCATTCTTGATTATTTGAAAAGAAGAGTAATATCATCTTATTCATAAACTTTTAGCTAGGTTTTAAAATTGTCCAATCGGGATCTAAGTTATACTAAAATGAAAGTTGAAGATGTATGCTATGCTTTGAAGATTGGGGGACCAAGGTGCAACACATGTCAAAGTTTGGGGACCTCTTGAGCTGGTTTTCTTATTATTTTAAATCAAAAGGTATGAATTTATTATAATTGATCAACAACAAATTAATAAATCTAAGTATTTGTCATGAACTTGTTGATGAAGTATATGTTTAAAGGGGGTTTCTTTTGGTTCCCTCAACAGGAAAAAGCAGAAGTTGAGGACCGCAATCAATTTAAGTCAATGATTATGATTTATTCCAAGTTTAATAAAGGAATTGCCAACAGTGTAAGATTTGAAATTATGAGCAAAAGTAAATCCACTTGGGAATTAAAATGACATTTGTTCCGAACTTTGTCTACCATTCTTCAAAAAAATATATTTTTTTTTTAAAATTTATTTTCAATCACATTTCAACAGTAAAATATATTGCACGTAAATTCAAATTTTTTTCCTACTTTTTAATCACGGATTTCTTAAAAAAATCATGATTCCAAAACTTATTTTCTCTAAAAAAGTTAGATTTTAATGGAAATCTAACGGGGCGAAATATGATGTAATATTATTCATTAAAGTAGTGTTATTATTCATCATTATTGATGACCATTCTTTTAATGCATGTATATCTATCATCTATATTATTCATTCAAGTAATACACGTGTTCCGTCCTTACGAGTTGATTCCATTGGGTCCCATCATTAAGAGTCTACTTGATTCTCATTCATTGATAAAAAATGAGTTTTGAATAGTATTTTTAAGAGAGTGTATAGTTAAAAAGTAGATTTTTTTAATGCGTATAGAATACTTTATTGTGTCTTGCNATACACGTGTTCCGTCCTTACGAGTTGATTCCATTGGGTCCCATCATTAAGAGTCTACTTGATTCTCATTAATTGAGAAAAAAAATGAGTTTTGAATAGTAATTTATAGAGAATATATGGTTAAAAAGTAAATTTTTTTTATACATGTAGAATATATGTAATTGAAAATGATCCTATAAAAAATCCTAAAATAAATGAATGTATGTCAAACAAGGATGCAACTCAAGTGCATGCTTTTTAGTGCACGATGCATTCTTCTGCTGAAGGCCAAAAAATGTCAAAATGCCAACACTTGTTATTATGTAGGAGGTAAACCAGTCTGCAAAGAATTACATAAAGTTTGCTCTAGTCTGTTGCCAGCTCTAAAATTTTAATTTATTCACTTTCACTTTCTGCAAAGAATTGGTTTTCTTCGAGCTGCCTTCTATAAAACTACTATTGATCCGATAATAAGAATTAAAACTAGAAATTTTACCAGTAACGATGAATTTTTTGTCTTAAACATGAAATAACGAAAGATAACTTTTTGTGTCAATTTTCGTCATTCAAAGTGAATCAACGTCAATCATAATGAGATCTGGCAAAGATACGTAGTGTAGCAGAGATGACTGCTTGCCACACAATGGTCCTTTCCGAACTTGAGGGTTGCTCCTGAGACTCGAAATATAGTCTTAGCCCCCAAAGCACGTGTTGTTGACCTCAAATTATATGACTGGCCCTTTCTCACCCTTACTTACACAAAGGGCCCCCAAATATCAATGCATGGCCATATCAAAATTAAACACAGTCCTCTCTTTTTTTTTTTTTTCACTCTAGACCCTTCTCTCTCATGAATTATGTTGAGGGAAATGTTGTCTGATCCGAAACCATTCTTTGATGGTCGTGCATGGAATAGTCAGTATTTATTGATCTTGGATCAGGCTTCATTCCCTCAACTTTCTCATCGGGCTTGTGGACCGGCATAGACACCGGCACACATCTCATTATGTGAGTGTTTTCGATTGATTAAATAATATTATGTTGCTATGTAGTAGCATATTTTGAACAAAAATAACTCTTAGCATTCATGCAAAATGTGAGTAAAGTATCATTCCACGAGGACAAAGTACTTATTTGAATTTCAATTAATTTAATACTAACTATAATCAAATAGCAAGATTGATTTTGACTTAGTAAATCTATAACTATTTATTTAAATACTAAACTAATGAGCTCGATTTACGACAAGTGCTCTAACCTTGATATTGTGAAGAAGTTTATATGAACTTGATCAATGACAAGCGCTCTAACCTCGATCCCCCTTATATTATTCCATTTTAACAACAATTCAAGACAATGACAACATTTTTTAAACTCGACGATCAATTTACATATTTCATTTAGTAATCTCTCTCAAACAATGTTAAGTTTATCCTTACATATGAACCTACAATATCTCTTGAAGATTGAGAACATATTGTCTTATATCATGCCAGGCATAATAATATATCCTTATACCTTATCCGACCCTACTTTGATCGTTATCGCATGCTATAATCCTTATTCTTTCTCTCGAATAAAACAAAGATCATTAATAAATGCAATTAAAGATCAATAGTTAAACACATCAAGCATTTAACAATCATTCAAGCTAAACAAGCATCAAATGTCAAAGTCTTAATAAAATATTAATCCTTCAGTCTCATTTATATAGGTTGATTTTGTTTTTCACACGGATTAAGAAATTTCATTTAGCCCTTGTTTGATCCTCATTTTTTTCAAATATACATTTTTCTCTCTCTTCTTTTCAACCACACATTCTTCAATAAAATAATATTACATGCAAACCCAAAATTTTCCTTATTTCTTAACCACGCATTCTTCATCAATCTACTATTCCAAAATGCATTTTATATATGAAAAAAAATAAAAAATGGGGCTCAACCCTTAATGTCATTGAAAAAGCAATTTCTGCCAAAAAAAAAAAAATTCTTAGTTTACCCTTATTTAATTATCAACAACTACTAGTAGTATTTAAAAATGATGGTGATAACTTGACAAATTAAATACTATGAACCGCTTAAACTTTACTCCCTTTGAGAACTGCGTATGTATTTGGATGATTTCGATAAGTATGTAAATTAGAATCTATACAATTTCAAGATTTAGTGGAAAAAAATGGTTATAACTTGACAAATTAAAAAAAGGTATAAATAAACGAACAAAACAAATACTTTCTCAATAAAGAAACATGACTATATAAATGGGACAAAAAAAATAAGGAAAGTCAATCTGTGAAAATAGGATGGAGGGAGAATAATATTAGGTTCATCATTATCCCAATGACTAGAAATTTAGTCAAGTTTTATAAAGTTATAAAAATACATGATTGAATATTGAGACATCACCTGAATTCTAATTGTAGAAAGAAAAAGGGAAAAGTTTTGAATTCTTGGATTTCTTCAATACTTATCGAACAATCACCTTACATCTTCTTCTTCATCTTCCAAAATCCAGACAATAATAGTCAATTTTCGTGTACGAATGTATATTCTTGTATTTTGTTCTCAATTTTCATCCCGAAGTAGGTAAAAAATGAGTCTAAATTGTATTTCATGTACGGGTTGAGTCAAATTAGAAAATAAGTTTTTTAGACTATAATAGTAAATATAACATAGACTATATAAAGAGGAATAACCCATAAAACACATGTTCTTCTATTTTTGTATATCACCAAATTTATTGCAAAAGGTTGATCTAGATAGTGTGAAAATATGACTAGCAAAATCTCTGGAAAGAAAAACAAAGGTTTAATCTTTAGATCTGTGGACTTCACTTGCAGAGCCTAACAAAGAATATATTTACATACCTTTATATGAATGAAGGCCCTTTCCCCTTTCAGTAATGCATAGTGATAATACCAATCAAAATTTGGTCTTTAAATTTATTGTCTTTTCACTTTGTGACTGCCATCAACTTTTCGTATTCATAAGAAAACTTTTAGCTTATTTCACTTGAATCATTGCCTACGTATACGACTTAATGATATTCAGTAATGTATTCGATAACAAATGCATATTTCGATTCATATTATCTCAAAATTTGGTGTTTAAGCAAAAATAACCAACACAAAAAAGACATCGATGACAAAAATAGAAAATGAGCAAATATTGTATATGTTGCAAATTTGTGATTGATTATTTCGTCATGAATAATACTGATAGTTAAGCTGCATTTTAGATAAAAAAGGAAAATTCAATTAATAAGATGTGTCTAACCTTTAAGAAACGTGCAAATGGACCCTCAACCTTCAAATCTTGACATCAACCTTTTATTTAACGTTGTAAATCAGGTCCTTGCAGACGGAAGTTGAGACTATTTGACATCAAGTGTCTGCAAAGACTTCTAATGAAAGTTGAGATTTGAAACAAAAACTTAGAATGTTTGGAAAATATTTTCACTTTTTGCGAAAATATTCGTGTCACTATTTCATCGACATGTATATTATTGGGCCTCATTATTTAATACACGTGTCAAGAAAACAGTGGCATGGAGTGTTGACTAGTCCATACTCCAATAGTATTAGAAAATTTTCCTTGCGAGTAATACATGCCAAATTATTAGAAGTATTTTTATTTACGATTTATTTATTTTTTATTTAGTCTAGAATGTTTTAATTATAGTTGCGTTTTATTTTTAGTGGGGCGTTTGAATTCAATTAGTGCTTCTTAATCTTAGGAGAACATGATAATTATCTTGTCATACCATAAAGATTTATCGGTTCCTCAAAATACCAATATTTTAGTGAAGGCTCTAATTTTCATTAAACTAACATACCCTATATATATTTGTTTCAAACAATTTATGTTCTTAACAACATGATAAAGTTATAGTATGTTTTCTATGCTCAATTGAAAATAATGAATTCACAACATAAAATTTCTCAATTTTATTCATACTGAGATAATAATCACTTGACTCAGAATTAATTAGTCAAAAGAAGAAAAGAGACAACTTGAGTATATTAAAGCAAAAAAGCAGTTTATATGCTCAATAAAGACACCACAATGTAGAAGATAGATTGTGTTTTGGGAGTTCCTTTCATGATTTGACTTAAAATTCTAAAAAGTACTCTACTGAAATTATGTAAAGATAACAAAAGCCTATTGAAGACTCAGAAAGAGAAATTTTGTTAACCAAAGTGTACTAAAAGTTTTTATTAAATGAAAAGTAAATAGTCCAAGACTCCTTTTTTCCTTGCATGAGTTAATTAGCCACTTGAATCACTTAACTTTTAAAGAAATATTAATTGAGTTGCTAAATTTTAATTTGTGAATCATATTTTAGCTTCAAATTTATTATTTAATTTGTCACATTTTATCACCTATCATCCTCCAAACATACGAAAATCGCATAGTTGAAAGCCATAACGTTTTTTTATCTTTAGCGTAATTGCCATGTAGCGCTCTTGAAACAAATATATTAAAATGAAGATTGTTGCAATATTTTCATATTAAAAGGATCAAAGGTATATTTTTTCTATTTAATACTTTTATACCTGGTTACAGATACTAGAGGGAAATCACATCTTTTTTTGGGTAAATATTGTGAAACCACAGCAAATATTTTGGCCATCCATTCATTATAGGACACAACAGAAAAAGATCTTCAAAGGGATCAAGAAACGGATATGGAATAGGCTAAGATGTGGCAGGGGAAACTTTTCACACCGGTGGAAAGTAGATTCTCATCAATGTAATTAATTGTTCACGCAATCCCAACCTATACAATGAAGGTTTCAGTTCCCAGTTAGCTTGTGCGAGGATATTAAAATAGAGGTTACGACATTTTGGTGGGGGTTTGAGATCTAGGTGAAAGGAAAATACATTTGACTCGATTGAAAAATACGTGTCTCGGCCGGCCCAAATTACAGCCGACCGATTGTTAATAGCTGGTCGGCTGTTACGTCTGGCTGTTAACAGTTGGCATTTGGCAGCCGACCGGAAATCGCCATTTTCGGCAATTTCGAGCTCAGAAATGAGCTATTAACATGTAAAACCACTATATTTTTTTCCACAATCACTAATACTCAAGCTGATATACCCATTTATGAACAAATAAATTTAAAAAATGTAAAAATCATTCGAATTCCTTATAAGAAAAACACGATTTTAATCACAAAAACTAACCTTCTCTTTTGTCGGTGACGAAATCCTCTTTGTGGTTATCGGCACCGGTGACTTGATCATCGATCTCGTCGATTTTGGTGATCAATTTTTTTTCTTCTGGCTGTGAGAGTGTGATTTCCTCCCATGTAGGGGGTATTTTTGCATTTTTGTTGTGTGAAATTATGTTTTGGCTTTTTCCTTTTTTTTTTATTCTATTTACTGGTCAAAGGCCAAAGTGAAAATATGGGCTACTTAATAGGCCCTTATCACGTATTTCCTCTTAACATAATGTTGTGTTGCTTTAGGAGCAATAACAAATTATCATTCTAAACTACTAAACTGTGTAAATATTTTCTCTTCGGAGACAATAGTATAATATTCTTATAAATATTATATTTTTAAAAGTATGTTATTCGAGAAAAAGTCATCTCTACTGGAATATTAGCATAGCATAAAGTTTCTTTATAATAAAAAAACAATAACATATTTTTTGGAATATTAATAGATTGTAAAATGACGTTTCTTCATGAAAATTACAATTAAAAACACAAAGTATTCATGTTTTTCTTTGAATATAAAATAAGAATTACTTTTGCTAATTCAGTTGGTTGAATTTCGTGTTGATAATGTAAGAGAATAAAGAAAAAAAATTGAGAAAGTCAAAACTTAAGTGTAATTTTACTATAACGTGGACCCACCTATAACGTTTCAAAGAGGTTACAAATTGATCAAGATACAAACTTCTAGAGTACGTTAGACTTCCTTATTAGACTAAATATAATTTTTTCATAATTTTACAACACATTTGTACTTTTCTCTCTTTCCAAAAAGTACTCTCCATTCTGTATTTTTATGGGTTGGCTTATTCAGAAGACCTCATTTTGATGTGGGTTAACTTATGGGAATGATTAAGCTTTTCATTATTCCCAGTGAACAATTATAATGTATCGTAATTAACACTGTTTTGTACAATTTTTGGACTCCTGATAGTTTTCATTCGATTTTGATTTGATTTCGCATCTTTATATTTTTGTAATTAGTAGTTATTCGTCTATTTCACAGTGGCTGGAATTCGGGATGATTCTCCTCAGTCTATTAATGTGGAATTAAATGGAAAGATTTGTTCCTATTAGAGTTATGTGATGAAGAATTTTTTGAAGGGAAATAAGATGTGGAGTAATATTCCCGGCCCTTGTGTTAGACCTACAGATGAGAAGGCTACAAATTATATGGAATTGTTAGATACTTGAGAATCTGATAATTCAAAGATTATTATTGATTTAATAATTATGTTGTGCAATCGATAGACACACAACTGGCTAAGTATGATATTGTTAAAGTAATTTGGGTGCATCTAGCTCGACTGCATAGCAGTCTAATTTTACAAAACAATATCAATTAGAGCCTAATATTCGGGTCCTTCCAACAAAAGAAGTATGAGTGTTTAGGAGTTTTACTCGACTATAATAGACCTATGGGATCAATTGACACTCATAGAATTCGTAGATTTACAAGCATTTGATCCTTATATTGCCTAAAGAAAAGAACGACGGGTACAATTTTTGATGGCCATACGTGATGATTTTGAAAGCCTTCGTGGGATGATCTTACATCGCGGTCCTCTTCTTTCTGTTGATCTTTTGGTTTGAGATATGTTGGCTGTGGAGATACGCTTCAAATCTCACACAGACAATGGGATTGCTCTACCTTACATTCCATATGTCTTTACAAAACTTTAGAGATCGCATGCCAATAATCAAAATAGGCCTCCTTTGAATGTTGCTCTTGATGAATGTTATTTCTATAAGCAGAATGATCATTGGAAGGGACAATGTCCTCAATTGTTAAATAGACTCACATAACAACACCTCAACAACGATAGCATCAACCCCAACAACAATAGCATCAACGACTAATAGCAACCTCAGGTCCTCGACTACGGAAGTTTGAAAACTAACAACCGCAACCTAATACAGCCGTGGTTGTAATATCATTAGA
Organism: Fraxinus platypoda; assembly: GCA_903798405.1. Taxonomy (NCBI): domain Eukaryota; kingdom Viridiplantae; phylum Streptophyta; class Magnoliopsida; order Lamiales; family Oleaceae; genus Fraxinus; species Fraxinus platypoda. The sequence goes on from CAIGRT010001872.1 coordinate 13,526, forward strand.
TCCATTTATGTTTGAGTAGTTTCATAAGATTCTTGCAACACAATCACATGCAATATATGCCTCTCGTATAGATTTTCATCCTCTAGTTCTTTAGTTATACCTCCCTCTTTTTAGGTCTTAGATTATGGCACTTCCCATCACATGTCACCTAATTTTTCAACTTTTATTTTATTATCTTCCAAAGTCTGTTGTGTCGGTTACGACTCCTGATGGTACCCTTATGCCTATAGCAAGCATTGGTTCCATTTATACACATTATTTGTCCTTCTATGACCTCTAACATATTCCTAGTCTTACTTGTAACCTTGCTCCTCTTAGTCAATTCTATAAACCTGAATATTTATTGTCATTTTCTTCTTCCACTTGTTATATGCAGGAGATGCAATTCCAAAAACTAATTGGGACCGACCTTAAGCAAGGTAAACTGTATATTTTGTATTGACTTATAGTAGTAGAAATTATACCTCCAGTATTGACATATCATATTTTCATTTGAGTTGTTGTTCTTCTTTCTCATCATGTTGTGTTTCTTGAACTTATACATTTTTTTTTCTCTTCCTGCTTGTTCTCGTAATATAACTAAGTCTTATCTTATTTACAATGATCTATTGTCTCTTGATATTTATATATTGTCCCACCATTTGTTCGACACTCATCAACTCCCACTTTAGATCATAATTCTTGTCGGTCTCCCACTGATAGTTCTACATATACTGGTACTTTGGTTCCCAATAAACAAGTTGCTCACTTTCTTCCTATGGCAGTCCAATTACCTCTAGAGACTGTGGCTCCTCCTATTTGTTATCCTATGCACTCGTAAGTCCACTCAATTTGCTCTAGCTCTTGTTTCATTCTAAGTTTATGTTCATCGTATTTCTGAGCCTTTGTCATATAAAGAGCCAATTTGTAATCCACTTCGGTAAAGCTATGGCTGAAGAACTTAGTACTCTACATCAGACCACACTTGGTTGGTATCTCTGCCACCAAAAAAATAGCAATTGATTCTCATTAGGTCTATAAAATCAAAACCAAGCCAAACAGATCTATTAGAAGATACAAAGCTCGAATAGTTATTAAGGGATATTCCAGGTGTCTGGTATGAATTATGAGAAGACATTTTGTAACGACCCAAGCTTCATGCCTTGTCGTTCTCTTACGTACTGTCTATTTTGGGAGAGCTTGAGCTCATCTTATTTCTTATGGATTTTTATCACATCCCTAAGATTCATACACATGATCTCCCCTCAAAAGAGACTTAAGTTGAATCCTGGAGATGCAATAGAAATCCATGAGGGGTAATATAGGCTCAAGCTCTTTCAAAGCAGATAGTACATAAGAGAACGACAGAGCACGAGTCTCAGATCATTACAAAAAATGCTAATTTTTATAACAACCCGGCATCTGTGTCCAAGCCCATAGAATACGTATTGTTTGCTCTGGGAGACCTGAGCTAATCTTTCCCATCATGGATTTCTATCGCGTTCCCAAAATTTAAACCCATAACCTCTGCTTAAGAGAGACTTAAGTTGAATCATGGTATCAATTGAAAAACTTGCCAAATTAGTTCCAGGATTCAACTAGCCTATCTTAAGGAGAGGTCATGAGTTCGAATCCTAGCAACGCGATAGAAATTCGTAAGGCGTAAAATTGGCTCGGACTCTCTCAGAGCGGATAGTACGTATGTTAACAGCTTGGACACAGAGATGGGGTCATTACACTTTTGCACCTGTTGTAAAAATAACTACAATACCATTATTACGGTTATCTTCGTTCATCAATGGAGTATCTCTTATATATGTTAAAATAACTTTTTGAATAAAGATCTATAAGAAGAAGTCTACATGGTTTTCATCTTGGTGAAGTTTGCAAACTCAGAAAGCCCTCTACAATCTCAAACAGGCACATCGAGCTTGGTTTGAGAAGTTCTTTACCTCATAACCGTCATGATTTAGCTTTATTTCACACATTTACAGCTATCGATCGTGTTTTGATCTCTTTATATATTGGCGACATGATTATTACTGGTATAAATTTTGATGGAATTGCAGCATTAAAGTCATATGTAGCTCGTTATTTAGTAATGAAAGATTTTGGATTCACTCCGTTACTTTATGGGTATTGATTATTGAAGTCGCATCCTCTACGAAAGTTTATCTTCTTTTTCTGTCTAAGTACATAGTTGATGTATTTGAGCATGCTCGTTTTATTGATAATAAGACTATTGATATACTTCTAGGAATGGCAAAAAAACTCGTTCAACGTGAAACCCGTGGGTCCCACACCGAACGAGGTGGGGATTACCCGCCTAATCGGGTAAACAAGGCGGGGACGGGGTGAGGGTCATTGCCCCAAAGCGGGTACGAGAATCATAGTCCCCGCCCCGCTACCGGTCCTGTTTAAAGTTAATTTTAAATTTAAGTTTTTTATCAAACAAAAATAATAGATTTATAATATTTTTAAAGTGAACATATGTTATTTCTAGCAGATTAGTAAAAAAGTAATAATATTTACTGAGAAAAGACATAAAAAAAATAAAAGCAAAAAATAAATGGGGCAGGGAACCCACCCCGCCCCGAATCCGTCCCGTCCCGCTTTAAACGGGTATGAGATTGAGGCAAGGTAATAAAATACCCGATGGGACGGGGGTGAAAATGGCCGACCCGTCCTATACCCATCCCGTTGCCATCCGTATATACGTCTTGAGCATTATGCTCGATATTCTCCACTAATGGTTCTCTAATGTCGAATCCTAGTTTATATTTTATTTTTTTGGTAGTTTAGTTTATCTCACCATCACTCATCTAAATATTGTGCATGTTGTTTATATAGTTAGTCGGTTTATTACCTTACCTACTATAGTTCATTGGTCTTCTGTTCTTCAAATTTTGAAGTATCTTCAAAACACTCAGTTTTAGAGTCTTTTACATTATTCTACTTCATCGTTTGAATTGTGAGCAAATTTTGATGCTAACTGGGCCAGTGATCCTTCAAATTGTCAGTCTACCACTGCATTCTGTATCTTTCTTGATGATTCTCTTATTTCTTGAAAGAGCAATGGTAAGTATATTTTACGGGCCTATATAAACCTTTAAATATACACATTTATGAGTTCTTTTGAATATAATTTCTTGTATAATTCGATTGTTAGGTGAAACTCAATGATTGGAAGTAAAATTAGAAAAAATGGATGAAAATTGATGAAAAATGAAGGAATCAAAAGTTCAAGGACTAAATTGTAAATGTCCAATAGTTGATTCAGATCACAAAATATTGATTGAAGATTATAGGGGATCAATTAGCTGCAATTAAAAGTCAAAGGAGTGAGTAAATGTTCGAATTGGAAAACTGCTATTTCTAGAATAATTGTAGTCTTTTGAGTTAACGTTCCAACACACTTTAAATCATCCCAATCAGATATCAAAAGAGAAAGTTATGATAAAGGGCATGTTTGATCCTCATTTTTGGTATAGAATGCATTTTGGAATAGTAGATTAATGAGGAATGTGTGTTAAAAATGAAGGAAAAATTTTTGGATTGCGTGTAATATTATTTTATTAAAGAATGTGTGGTTGAAAAAAAGAGAAAGAAAAATGTATTTTGAAAAAAATGGAGATCAAACAAGGGCAAAAATACTGAAGGTTGCACAGAGACATAATCATGCGCGACGCCAAGAAACTCTTTTGAAACCTAATTTTAACGTGATTTCTGATCTAATTTCACCTACTATATATACAAAGCATGGATAACCATTGAATACCATCATCAAAGAGAAATGGTTCTTGTAAAAGTTAAAGGACAATTACAAGTTTTCAAGAATTTTTAGTACACCCTTGATTTTTGGAAAAACAACAAAAAGATATATTGGAGATTCATCAAGAAACCATTGAAGAGTAAGATTTCAAGATCCATCTTCTTCTATTTCATCAATTTAAAATTCAGGTTGTGTTCTTCCAATTAAACATATTTTCTTGTGATTTTGTAATGTTAGGCTAAGATTTCTATTATTAAGGCATTGATGAACCCTTGTTATGATATTTGAATAAAAGTTTCATAATTCGACGTCCAATATGTATTTGATTGTTAGTCTTTAATATTTTTCAATTACTTGATTTCTAATTGGATTGATTTATGAATTTTATTGTTCTCGAGACAAACAATAGGATAAATAGCATGGTATAAAAATAATTATAAAGTTTGATAGGGGATAAAGATATAATGCTATGTTTTAAATAATTTCTATAGATATTCTAGTGTTTTTAATGCATACTTTTATGTTCGCATCTTTCATGCAGATTAGGAATGTCATATGAGAGAGTATATTTGAGTGATATCAACAAATATCGAGAGATACTATTAATTCACTTAGAAACATTGATGCGTACAAATATTATTTAGCCCGAGCTCGAGCACATTGCCTGAACTCAACCCACCCCAACTATGCAAATACCAAGCTCTTGCTACATGTCGAGGTCGGGCTTCAAGAACGAAAGAACGGTTTCCCCGTCTTTATCTCACACCATCTATAAATATTAATCCTATTTTGATTATGACTTTCCATAACCCTTATCCTAATCCAAACTACCAACCTACCACGAGTTTGATTTAAACTCAAACAGGACACTTTGAATATAGTACAAACACCTAACATGATAAGGATAAGGACTACATGTGGTTGAATCCTTTCAGGACTCCATCATCAACATCTATAAATACAGGACCAAAGTTCGTTATTCAAGTACGCTTTTACATGATTTCTAGCACATAATTTTACACATAAATTTCCCCTCTGACTTAAGCATCGGAGAGGCAACGAGACACACCTCGACTCCTTTGTTTCAGGTGTTGAAGGTCAGTTCGTGCAGTATTCAAGCATCCAGTTCGAGATCTAGCAGGTGCATTTTTTGGAAGCATCATTGGCGCTGTCTGTGGGAAACGCTACCAAGAACCATGGTCTTCCTCCAGCAAACTCATCCTTTCCACATCCTCCCGCTAAAGACCCTCTAGCCCCCCCAAGAAAACTAATCGAAAACACCAATATTCCAACTAGCAGTTGTTAATATCGAAACTTTCGAGGAGCTCCGCCAACAAGTTGCTACGCTAACTCAGTTTCTAAGTCAAAGAAATCCGCATTCGGTACCAGCATCGCAAGATGGTTTAATGGTAGACGATCGAATTCGAGCTCCTCCTCACGTTCTGAGCACATGTGATGTTGGAGCCTCATGCGTACCTCGTACGACGTCGGGCTCGAGATCAGTCACTATGGACTCCACTGAAATTGCCAAGATCATTCAGGATGGGATCGAGGCTAGTATGCTTCAGAATACTCAGGTGACAACGGGGTTCACCCTTAACACCCCTTTTACCCTTGAAGTCTTATCATACCTTTTACCGGACAGATTTAAGTATCCTCTGGTAAAGGAATACGACGAGATAACCGACCCCATCAACCACCTCAATGTATACACAGATATCATAAACTTGCAGGTCACACATGATGTAGTAATGTGCAAGGCCTTTCCTCAGATGCTCACTAATACAGCTAGGGATTGGTTTTCCACATTGGAACCCAACGCCATAGCTTTTTTTTAAGAGTTGGCCGATAAGTTCTCTACTTTTTTCACAAGTAACAAGCGTATCGAAAGATAGCCGCATCACTCATGCAGATGCGTCAAGGACCCAATGAAACACATCACAATTTCATTTCATGACAATGTTTAACAAAGAAAGACTCTAGATTCTCGACCTACGTATCACAACCGTCGTCTCTACCCTAACATATGCCGTAAGATGTGAAACATTCAAGATGTCTCTATTAAAGACCCCTCCCAAATCACTAACCCACTTACTTACTTAGGCTAAAAAGTACATTAACATGGAGGAGACCATGTTTCAAAGGAGAGATATCCTGCCATCAAGTAAGCCCGAGCATAAAAGGCCGCATGAGTCTAACATACGTTCGGATCCTTTTTGGGGTAAGCTAAGGAAAGATCCCCCTCCGACATCTTTCACCTGATTGAACAACACGAGGTCCAACATTTTGATGGAGATTAAAGATCTTAAAGAGCTTAAATGGCTTCCAAGGCTACGAGCTCCGTCGGATGCCCATGATAGAAGTAAGTACTGTGATTTTCATCGAGATCATGGGCACCTGACCGAAGATTGCTTCACCTTGAAACGAGAAATTGAAGCTCTCATCAAGAAAGGATTTCTGGTTGCTTACGTCAGCCATGACAAGCGTCAGAGGAACAACCAGAGTAAGGACAAGGCTCCGGATGACCGGGAGAATATGCAACCAACAATAGGCACCTTAATATTATCGTTGGAGGGACAACCTCGAAAGAGGACTCCAGCAGCGGGTGTAAGTAATACACTAGACAATATCCCTCAATTTCAAGCACATATCTTGGTAATGTAGAAGACATTACTTTCAGATCCAAGGACATAGAAGGGGTATCTTTTCCTCATGATGACGCCCTAGTTATATCGACGACCATTGCTAACTTTGAGGTGAGGAGAATTCTGGTGGATATGGGAAGCACAGCTAATGTACTATCATATGAGGCTTTCGTTAAAATAGGTATTTCAGTTGAGCAGCTCAAGCAGGTCAAAACCCTCATTCAGAGGTTCGGAGGTTGTGTCATTCTTCCGGAAAGCATTGTCGGGTTACCTCTCACCTTAGAGAAGGGAAACAGATAACACAGATCACAACATTTTAGGTAGTTCATGCTCATATGGCCTACGATGCCATACTTGGAAGGGTACTACTTAATGGATTTAAGGCAATTGTTTCAACTTTTCATCTGGCAATGAAATTTCCTACAAGTAATGGGGTCGGGGTAGTTCGAGGAAGTCAAGCAGCGGCCAGACAATGCTATGTTACCAGCATTCGAAAAATCAAGGCTGACATCATGCAACTTTCGGAGCTCGAGCTTGACCTTGACCTTGACCTTGAGCATCATGGAAGACTTGCCCCAGTGGAGGAGATGGAGGAGTTTGACCTCGAGCCTGGTAGAAAAGTTACCATTGGTCGAGATCTTAACGCTACAACCACGGCCGAACTTATTAGTTGTCTATCCCGCAACATCGACGTATTCACTTGGAATGTCGAAGATATGCTTGGAATTGACCCCAAAGTTGTAGTACATAGACTCAATATAAACCTAGATGCAAGACTAGTGAAACAAAGGAGGAGGCAGTTTGCGCCAAAACAACGGGAGGTCATATGAGAATAAATTGCTAGGCTTATTAATGCACAATTCATTTGGGAAGTCCAATATCCCGATTGGCTTGCCAACTTTGTTCTTATCAAGAAAGCCAGTGGAAAGTGGCGAGTTTGCATTACTTTACATATCTGAACAAAGCATACAGATATCTTTAGAACTTCATGGTGGAAGAGGATCAGGAAAGACCTCATTCATGGCAGATTCAGTCATATACTACTACAAAGTCATGCCTTCGGATTGAAGAATTGATTACTCCTAAAGAATAATACGGTAGTTGTAGTGTAGCTTTGGGGTGTCGTATCCACGGGGAGATGGATGAATGAATCAG
>CAIGRT010001873.1:0-11895 GCA_903798405.1 Fraxinus platypoda
AATCCAAGGGCTGTAAAATAGACAAGTGTGGGGTTGATTTTATGTATTGTAGTAGGTTTAAATTTCACCTTTTATAATGTAAAAAGGCTGCTGTACAAAAGATTAAAAAAAAATCACATTTTCGGCAAGTTGTCTCGCGTTTTCTTTCTTCCTAGTCCTCTGTTTTTCCCCTACATCTCTAGCTTCTTCCCTCCTTGCTGCTGGTCCATTTTCTGCTATTTATTTCCACACACTGCAGGTCCACAATGCTGAAAAAAATAGCCAACAACTTCCCAATCCAATTTATTTCGCCTTTTTTGTGCAATTGAGCAATCACCTTTAAATTTCTTTGCATTTTTGTTATTCTCGTACTTCGAATTGTCACTTGAGTGACCTTTTCTTGTTGGTCTTTGAACCTGTCTTTACCACATTAGCTTTTGACACCATTGAATGACTCCCAATTTTTATTATCCTCTTCAATCTATAGATGCACAATCGATTCTTCAAGATTCATTTCCTTGTGTTTGTGCTTGAGATAACACTTGGAGTCTTTCCATAACCGAGGAAGCTTTTCATCTATTGACGCTACTTGGAATGACTCGCTGATAGACTTGTTCTCAGCTAGGATATCGTGAAGGATAACTTGCAAATCTTCAACTCAACTTATCACAGTTTCGGAGTTTACCATCTTATATTTTGAGAATTTATCGACTATGAAGTTCTTAGTACATGCATCTTCTGTCTTGTATATTTTCTCAAGAAACTCCCATAAAGCCTTTGCAAATTTCTTGTTACTACCATTCAAGATGCGATTCTTGCACAAGAAATCAAAATGTTTCCATGCATCCAATCCAATCAATCAATCCTCTTGATTTTCTCTTTTTTGAACGACGGGATCATCATCAGTAAGAACCTTGCCAAATTCAATGTTGTAAGATAAATTAATATTTTCAGTTGTCTTTTGAAATCAAGTTTTTTCAGCTTCTCTCCATGGGGAACAGGAGTAGGGTGAGCAGATTAGGAGGAACAATTGCAGCAAACGAAATAGTATATGGGGAAACTGTTTGGGCTGTGATGCCAAAAAGGGTCCAGTCTAAAACAGTTAGGTAACGATGAACTTTTGGATTGGCCCAATATATTGATTAACCATTGCCTAATAACATAAATTAAGAAGCCCATAATCGGAGCCCAATATAAGGTGACACTTATGCTGCTCTAGACCATTGGTCACTTACTGATATCAATGGTGATGATAATGTGTATAATTGGAACTTGAGTGGTTACCCTAATTTGCACTTTTGATTCCCCGTCTTGTGTAGAACCCTCTGGAGTCTCTATGTCTTTCTGGTTCCTTGTGTTACACAAAACGTCTGGTTTTTGGGGTGATTCTGTGTGAATATTGAGTTTAAATGATTCTTTGAATGAAGTAAAGGGTTGATATCTATGTGGTGGTATTTTTGGTCCATTGAAGTAGTTGTGATTCATTCTTCGAGGGTTGTTTGTAACGACCCGACCTCGCGCCAGAGCCGTTATCTTACGTCCGCTCCGGGGTGGGCTTCTGGCCACTTATCCCCTCACGGCTTTCTGACACGTCCCTCAAAATTCGAACCCAAGACCTCCATCATATGAGAGACTTAAGTTGAATCCTAGTACCAATTGAGTTTGAGGTTTTACATTTGTACAAAAGGGTACAATGTTTTGAGCCCAACATTGATAAAATTTTCGATGTTGGTGTTCGATTTGGTTGCAAATCTGAAAAGAGAAAATATTCTTCGATTTATTTTTTAATAGTGGTATCAGAGCCATCAATGGCTATTGGTGTTCCTTCGTCTGTGGTTTTATTGTGAAAATTAATTTTCACAACCAGATCTGTTGAAATCTCATTCTTGGTTTGGAACCCTAGATTCGTTTAATTACTGATCTAACATCCTGGTTGAAATTTTGTGGTGGAAATCGAATTAATATTCATTTTCTGGTGATTTACAGTTTGCATCTTGGATAAAATCTCATTGTTCGTGTTTTTCTTTGGAACGACCAGAAAATTATTTGGGTCCAACTTGAGATTTCTGGTTGGTGGTCAAAATAAAGGACCACCACTCTGGTTTGCTTTGTTTTCTTCCCTAAATCAAAATTTTCAAGTCCTGCATATAATATACTTTGTTGATCTTTGTGTATCTATTATATAAATTGATATTTGCACTGCATATGTTTACTTTACATGTGAAATACATTCATATTATCTTCCTCTGCTTCATGTTCTTGTGTTCAAATTGAACCTTGATCTGAGGACTTGATCTTCAGGAAATCCTGGGGAATTTGAGCATTTAGAACTTGCAGTACATTACACTGTCATCATTTTGTATTCTTGTATTTTGTGTCTCTTGTTCCATGTTTCTTGAAATTAATTGATACTTAATATCTTGTGTGATTTTGTGTGTTGTCAAACATTATTTGGTATCTGTTGTTTTCTGTTGAACACCGAACTTCAAACAATTTTTCTTGTGTTGGTTAAAAACTTCAAATGACAACCACTACGATTGAACTTGGAGTTTTTAATGGAAAAGGGGATTTCCTCATTTGGCAGCAAAAAAATGAAAGGAGTCATTGTTCAACGGAAAGTTTCAAAAGTAATATGCAGAATTTCCTACATCTATGACTGCAGATCAAAGAACTGAATTTGAAGAACTTACCTATAGCTCCATTATTTTTCATTTGTCTGATCAAGTGTTAAGGAAAGTTTGGAAACTTGATAATGCTAAGGCTTTGTGGGATAAACTTGAAGAACTTTTTTTGGTTAAATCTTGACCTAATAAATTGTTTCTTCTGGAGAGATTTTTTAATTTTAAGACAGATCTGTCCAGAGACCTAGATAATAATCTTGATACCTTTAATAAATTGGTGCAAGATATTACTAATGCTAGGGACAAGATATATGAGGAATACAAGGCTATGATACTCTTCAACTCCATACCTAAGGTATATAATGATGTCAAAACTGCCATGAAATATGGCAGGGATACCTTGACCCCTGAAGTTGTTATAAATACTTTGAGAACCAAAGAATTGGAACTTAAATCTGAAAGGCATGGAAAGGGATCTGAGAGTCTGTTTATGAAAGGGAGGCCACCCAACAGGTAGCTTAATAATTAGGATAATCAGAGTCATCAATGGAATAACAATAATAATAATAATAACAAGAAAATAGGGAAAGGAAAGTATAGGTCAAAGTATAGGACTTGAAATAGAAAATGCTATGAGTGGGAAAGCTGGACATTTTATCAAAGGTTGATATAAGAAAAAGAATGAACAGAGAGATAAAAAGGTGGATGAGGGAAATGTGGTTGAGCTCCTAGAAGATAAAATTGTTGATGTATGTGTGGTTACTAAGCCCATTCCTAATCTGATTACTATAAATTTCTCAGAAAATAATGATCAGAATCAAGTGTGGATTTTGGATTCAGATTGTACTTTTCGCATGACCTCTAGAAAACCTTGGTTAGAGAACTATAGGATATGAATGGAGGTGAGGTTGTAATGGGTAATAATGCTTCCTGCAGAGTGTTGGAATTAGCAATGTGATTTTGAAGTTTGAAAATGGATATATCTTTACTCTAGAAAAAGTGAGATATGTCGCTAATTTAAATAGAAACTTGATTTCAATAGATGACATAGACTTACAAGCTGGCTTGGAAATGGCCTGATAAAGGTGATCAAAGGATCTCTTGTTATTTTCAAAGGTACCAAGAGAAATGGTATATATGTCACTAGAGCTGAGGATATTTCAAGTTACACTGCTGAATCCTCAAGTACTAAAATTGATTCTACCTTAAAATGGCACGATAGGTTAGCACATGTTAATGAAAAGCGCTTGCATATTCCAAAAATGAAGGGCGTGTTTGGAAAAGATGTTATCACTAAAATCCCTTTCTGTGAATATCGTACCTTAGGGAAACAGCATAGACTCAATTTCAATGCTAGAAAGCATGAAACTACTTTTGTGTTAGAATATATACATTCTGATTTATGAGGTCCCTTATCCACCATCACTCAATGAGGAAATAAGTAATTTCTATCATTGATTGATGATTACTCAAGAAGAGTTTGGGTACTTCTGTTAAAACGGAAATTTGATACTTTTGGAAAATTTAAAGATTGGAAAATTTTGATTCAAAATCAAACAAGTAAAAAGAAAAAGTCTTGAAAACTGATAATGGCCTGGAATTCTGCAATGCTAATTTTGACCAACTTTGTAGAACTGGTGGTATTCTTAGGCATAAAACTGTGCCCTATACCCCTCAACTAAATGAAGTTGTGGAGAGGATGAATAGGACTATTTTAAACAAGGTTAGGTGTATGATGGTCAGTTATGAGGTTCCTAAAGTGTTGTGGGGAGAAGTTGTAATGACAGTTGTATATGTGATTAATAGAACCCATATCAGTTCCTTAGATGGCAAAACTCCTGAGGAGGTCTAGTCTGGTCTGATCTGGAAAGTTACCAAATTATAGCCACCTTAGGACCTTTGTTTGTACTACTTACTCTCATCAGAGTATTGAAAAGCTAGAACCAAGATCCCATAAATGTGTTTTCATGGGATATCCTGAAGGTGTGAAAGAGTACAGGTTATGGGCTAAAGGCATTAGAGGTTTTAAGATGATCACAAGTAGAAATGTGACCTTTAATGAATGAGTGAGAAACATCAACATGATGTTCTTGTAAGTGATAGAGAGAATGTGATCAAGCTGCAGTTGGAGCTTTGGTCACCATCTGAGCACATGAATGATGCTCAAGTTGAAAGTGAAACTGAGAATGTTTCTAATTTACATGAAGAATATGAAGGTATTGTTCAAGAAAATGGTGGTGAATACGATAATTCCTTAGATGATTATCAGTTAACTATGGATACAACTAGGAGAGAAATTAGAGAGCCTGCTAGGATGAGAGATTATGTCTTTAGCTGTTTTATTTTATCAAAACTTGGCCTTTAAAGAACCTAAATCTTATGAAGAAGAAATGAATTCTTGTTAAAGAATAATACTTGGACTGTGGTCCCTAAACCTCACAAAGTACTTAGTTTACTATAAGTGGATTTACAGTATAAAAGAATGAAATTTTGTGAAGCAGCCTATTAGATTTAAGGCCAGATTAGTGGCAAAAAGGTTTACTAAAAAACCTGGTATTCATTATAATGAAATTTTCTCACCTGTTGTTAAATATACTACCATAAGATTTATGCTTGCTTTAGTGGCTCAGTATGAAATTGAACTTGAACAAATGGATGTAAAAACTACTTGCTTGCATGGTGATTTGGAATAAACTATCTATATGAGTCATTCACAAGGGTTTCTGGTACTAAGAAACCTAAGCATGTTTGTTTGTTAAAAAGATCCTTGCATGGACTTAAATAATTGCTTAGACATTTGTACAAAAGGTTTGACAACTTTGTGTTGTTGTTGGTTTTGTGGGAAGCTCATTTGATCATTGTTTTTACCATAAAAAGAATAAAGCATGATCTGTGATTGTTTACTTGTTTTTGTATTTTGATGACATGCTGTTAATTGGACAAAACATAAGTGACATTAATGACATTAAAAGATCTTTAAGTTCTGAATTTAAAATGAAAGACTTAGGTCATGTTAAAAGGATCTTAGGAATGGATATTAAAAGAAATAGGTCCCAACAAATTGTATTTTTGTCTCAATCTGATTATGTGGAAAAAGTGTTATCTAAGTTTACAATACATGAATCTAAATGTATCACTTTGCCTCTTGCTAGTCACTTTAAACTTAGTAAAGATCAATGTCATGTTGATGAATCTGATGTGAAATACATGCAAAAGGTGTCTTATGCTAATGTTGTAGGATCTATAATGTACACTATGGTCTATACCAGACCTGATGTTGCTCATGCTATTAGTACTTTGAGCAGGTTTATGGCCAATCCTGGCCCTGAACAGTAAATGTTATTAAGATACTTGAAAGGGTCCTTTAACTTGGGCTTATGTTTTAACCCCTGGAAATATGGTGTTATTTTAAAAGATTTTGTAGATTCTGATTATGTCGATGATAGGGACAATAGAAAATCTACCACTTCTTATATGTTTACATTATGTGGTACTTGTATAAGTTGGAAATCACAGCTGCAATCTATTGTTGCCTTGCCACCACAAAAGCTGAATATGTTGCTACCACCAAAGCCATAAAAGAATGTTTATGGCTTAAAGGTTTGTTGTGTGAACTAAATGAACTCTCTAATCCTACAGTTGTTTATTCAGACAGCCAAAGTACAATACATTTATGTAAAACTCATGTGTTTCATGAGAGAACCAAACATATAGATGTTAGGATGTACTTTATTAGGGATATAATTATAAAAAAATCTATATTACTTGAGAAAATTCCAACTCGGTTTAATCCAGCTCACATGGAAACTAAGGTACTTTCCCTTAACAAGTTTAAATCTTGCTTGCAAATGTTAAAAATTGATACTCGGTAATCTTTGTGATGATTCGGGTAACTTTAACCACTTGGTGCAGTGATCTTTGGGGCTTAAGAGGATAAGCAAGTTGTGTAGTGTTTCTGTACTGATTTGTTGATCATTAGCATCAAGGTGGAAATTGTTTAGGTTGTGATGCCAAAAAGGGTCCAATCTAAAACAGTTGGGCAATGATGAAATTTTGGGCTTGACCAAATATGTTGATTAACCATTACCCAAAAACTCAAATGAAGAAGCCCATAATCCGAGCCTAATATAAGGTGACACGTGTACTGCTCTGGACCATTGATCATTTGCCGATATCAATGGTGATGATAATGTGTATAAATGGTACTTGCGTGGTTGCCATAATTTGCACTTTTGATTCCCGTTTTGTGTAGAACCCTCTAGAGTCTCTATGTCTTTCTAGTTCCTTTCGTCTTCACTATGTTACCCAAAACGTCTGGGTTTTGGAGTGATTCTATGTGAATATTGAGTTTAAGTGATTCTTTGAGCGAAGGAAAGGGCTGATATCTGTGTAGTGGTATTTTTGGTCCATTGAAGTAGCTGCAATTCATTCATTGAGTGTTAAGGTTTGAGGTTTTACATTTATACAGAAGGGTATAATGTTTCTAGCCTAAGATTGATAAAATCTTTGATGCTGGTGTTCGATTTGGTTGTAAATTTGAAAAGAGAGAAATATTCTTTACTTTGTGGATTCTTCGATTTCTATTTCTAATAGAAACAGCGGTAGTACCATTTGTAGATATCTTTCTGTTACACCAACAGAAGATAAACACAACTAAAACTTTACCAATTACAATGCACATAACTTTGGGACAATAAACACAATTAACCAATTTCTTTTACAAATAACTTATTCATATGCTTTCACCCTATATTCATATAGAAATCTTTATATTAATCATATAAAAACTTTCTATCAGAATCAAGGGAAAACCCAAAAAAGTTTATGATATACTCGTTGGACCATGGGGATTCTAATTTGAATGCCTGAATCATTTATCTTCCTTACCAATTATAAACCTTTTGTCCATCTTTAATATGGTTTTCACTTACTTGGAAGATAGACTCATTGACAATGGATGTAATAGTGTGAATATATGATTAAGTTGCTGAAATAATTGATATTATTTATAGTGAATTGGAATATGTCTCCAATAGGTTCCTCTTCAAAAGCAAAAGATGTATACAAAGAGTCATGTTGCTTAGAATATGTGACTATTTAAAAGGTGCAGGATGAAAAGGCAAGACCATTTGATAGGGTGTATACTACACAATTTAATGTGAAAAGGTGTGGTCTGTGTTAAAAGATGTAACCATTTAAAAAGTCACTTAAATATCTATAAATAGAGACCTTTAGCTCCATTTTTTACTACTGCAAATCAATTTCCATATAATCGATTTCTAATTATTTCCTTCTTTAAATTCTATCAAAATAGTTTCCAAATTATTTTTGAGTTTCCTATTCGATATCTGTCGTTCTAAAAAAGTACGGTCAAACGTTCGTTCGTTCAATAAAATTAATATTGTGTTATATTAATTTGGAAGAAACGTTGTATCTTAGGGGCGAGGCAAAATCTGTTTCAAGAAGATTTGTGTTCTCATACCTTACTTTAATTCATCTCCTTCAATTTTTTTGTATTTTCTATGTTTGAGTAAGTTGTGATTTGTTTATTATTATGTACGTACCATGGTTTCGGTAAATTGTTACTCTATCCTATTTGCACGCTTGTATTTTTTATTAGCGAAATGTAAATTATGCATCAAATTATCCAACAATCTCAAGGCGGATTTCTTATATGCTAATTATATTATGTTTGTTTTTACTTGTATTAACGTACTGCGTATGATTTGACTTGAAGTACGTAGTTTTATACAAAAAAAAGGTTCAGGTACATTCTGTGGATTGGATAAATAATTAATATTGATTTTAATTACTAAGGTCTAAGATGTATACTATGTTAAAGGAATGGATTTTCGTGCATTCTGATTGTTTCTGGAGAGCAAAATTTCATAAAAATAGGTCACGTACATTGAAAATATGTCTAATACCCGTAAATGTTTTGCATATGTTTTCTGTTTGCCAAAACGAAAATGGTAATAATAGATGTGTGCATTCATATTGATCATTAGTTCTTTTAAAGTAGTTTCTTTTGTTGCTTTCTGTACAGGTGAAAGGTTATGATTTTTTTGTGAAATCATGTCACTTATATTGTGCCTATTCATATTAATTGACTAAAATGCTGCCATATTATCAAAACGGATACTTCTGTAAGTGATAAATTTTAAACTCTGCAAGAGAACTTTAGTTCCAAGAATAAGGAAATGGTTTTCATGATTCGACCATTTTTCGTTAATGGGAAGTGCTTGACATTGAGAAATAGTGATGTTTGGGTTCATAAATTGGTTTTGTCGCTGATCGCCGTTTATGTTAAGGTGACTTTAAAAGGTTTCTTCATAACACAACCAAAGCCCCATTGGGGGCATTGGAGCGCGATGACACCAGAAGAAAGGAGAACAAATAGCATTTGTAGCAGTGTGACAATGAGATTATTGCCTGTGGGAGCATTCGTAAAATTGAATAAATTTGGGTGTCAGTTCTGTAAATGCATATTTGAAAAAAAAAAAAAAAAAACTGATGGGCAGGGTGTATTTCCAATTCATGGAGTGAAATGCGATTGAAAGTAAAATGCCATGGAAGAGATAATCTAAAAAATTATTTCATTTTTGACACGGAAAAAATAGTGACTTGAAATCTGATTACTTTATAGAAACCAAGTTTTGAAACTAAACCTTGATGAAAGTAAATTAACTTTCTTCATTATGGTTCATGATAGAAGTGGCTATTCACCTCCTATGATTTTGCATTTGTTGTTGCAAATTCTTTAGTTAAGGTAAATATCTAGAATCGTTGAATTTGGGTACTTAGGAGATGTAATTCAAATTTCTCTAAGAAAAATGAACATCTAGAAAATTGTCGTTGACATATATCGAGAAAGCACGTCGAATGGTTGCTTGTTATGCATGTGCTGTTCTTTTTATGTGTTGCACGTTTTGCGTCCTAATCAAAGTCGTGTGATTCACGAATAGAATCTAGGTCTATATGTTGACCACAATTTGTCCAAATTAAAGTTAGGTCAATGACATACTGAATGAGATTAGAATTTTCGTAAATGTGGAATTACATAGACTTTCACAAGACATTGACATTCCTAACCATTTTATATATTGATTAGCTATGGAATAAAATTGTTTGTCTGGTAGATAAACATAACTGATGATATGATTGAACTTGAAAATGGCATACGAATATTATGTTGTCGAGCTTAGTCTTACTCATTATCGTGGGGATAGGATTATTTGCATTATATTGTAAACCAACGTTTGGGTGCATTCCAGGATTTGAGGGGGTGGCATCGTTTTCTTCAAATTGTAAATTAAAATATTTGAAAAATATTCGAAATTATAAACTTCATTACAGTAAATACCTTGTTAAAACTAAAATGTGCACGATTTTAAAAGGATATACAATGCAAGGATTCAAAATTTATTAGTAAATATATTCACTATGAAAGTCTAGTTATTTTTGGAAATCCTTAATACAAGTTGAGAATTAAAAGAAATTAGAACTTTCAATAAAGTTAGAAGGAAGCATGATGGCTTCAAAGATTTTGGACGGATTTTCTAATTGGTGACAATTTGTACATGTTATATCATTTGGTCAAGATACCTAGCTACAAATGAAATGGCACAAAATGTCATATATAATGGTAAGTCTCGAATCTATGTTGTAGACATATTACAATTTGGCAGTTGGTCTCAAATAATTGTGATGGTTTAACGAAGGATAACCTAGAAGATCCATTTACAAAGAAGTTATCTAGAAAGAATATATTGCACATCGAGGGAAATTAGTGTAAAGCCTAAACTAATGGGTCAGTTTAATGGAAACCTGAAACCTGATCGGCGACTAGAGATCCTATGGACTNGAAAACTAGTTATGATTGACTCGATTAAAAACACTTCGAAGTTTAACTTCTCCCCATTTCTATGATACAAATAAGTGATGCCCATAAAGATTGGTTAGAATAAGCAATGCTTTTAATGATGATTATATCTTGTAAATAGTACAAGTGAAGTATTATAGAGTACTCTTCATGGAACATCACCTTGTAAGTGCGAACTTGGGCAATTCTATGAAAATTTTATTATACGAATTCTCTAACGCGCTTGCAGAACCAAGAAGGTTCATAGCCGAAATAATAAACACAATAGAGAACCAAAATTTGATATGAAATGTAATGTGTTAGATCTATTGTCTAGAATCACAATAACAGCCGACAGTTCAAGTCTTTATGTTCACTGATTAACCAAGTGAGTCACATAGATTTTTACTAGGGAAGGTTCAAAGTGAAAGTTACCAATCCTAATGCATTGTATTTCAGCTGTACTCTTCTTTGTCCTCCTCGTTCTGAGTCGACTTCTTCCACTTATACGGGGATTGTTGGAATAATTGATATTATTTATAGTGAATTGGAATATGTCGCCAATATGTGCATCTTCAAAAGCAAAAAATGCATACAAAGAGTCATGTTGCTTAAAATGGGTGTGACTATTTAAAAGGCACATGATGAAAAAGCGTGACCATTTGAAAGGATGTATACTACACCATTTAATCAAAAAATGTGTAGTCTATGTTAAAAAATGCAACCATTCAAAAAGCCACCACTTGAATATCTATAAATAAAGACCTTTAGTACCATTTTAACTACTCTAATCACGGATTACTTGTGTCTCTACCATACTTAATGACATTTTTTACATCTCTATGGGCCTTAGGAATAGCATTAAGGAGAATAAAAACTTTATATTCCTCGGATACTTTTTTCCTAGTGTTTGTGATGTCTTGAACCAATTTATTAAAAACATCCGAATTATCATCTAAAGTTTTGAAAGAATCAGTCTTAAAACTCAAAAAAATTCTAAAGGAAATAGTTTAATTAGTAGGGATATCACCACCTAAAGTTCTTCTAACTTTTTCCATAAAAGCTCACTAGAATCTAGCTTGCCTACTTTTCTCAAAATTTGATTAGACAAGATGCAAAATGGTCCATGTACAAAGAAGTTCATCTGCCTCAGATTTTTTGTTCATCAATCATAGAAGCAAGGAAATTTTCATCAATAGAATTTAAAACTTTTTTGTTGAACAAGAACTCCTTTCATTTCTTGTTATCAAATGGAAAAATCTCTTTTTCCATTATAAACCCCAAGTTCAAAAGTAGTAGTATTCATTTTAAGAATACCAAGTTCTTCAGAAAAAAAAATATTTAAAAGTTTACCAACACAAAATATTATGAAAGAATTCAGAATCAGTTTCAACAAAAATCAATAACACTAACTGAACTTTACCGAAAGTTTCC
>CAIGRT010001879.1:0-12448 GCA_903798405.1 Fraxinus platypoda
TCATAGAAAATGAAGAGAAACAATATGAGAGAGAGAGAACATGAAAGGTATGTAGAAATAATATTTTTTTAATCTTGTCTCAAAGGTATGTAGAAGGGAACATGAAAGCAAAGTATTGAAATGACAAAAATATATATCAAAAGATTTTTATTTTTGTAAAAAAATCATAGGTCGAATAAGTGACAAATTATGAGATTTTATTTTAATACTTTCCTGCTTAAAAATTTACTATCCTAGATATTTTTATAAAAATCTTTAAAAGTCATTAATATCATGAAGCCCCATAATTTGTAGAAACTTTTAAAAAGTTTTAATCGAATACAATTTTTAAAAGTTTATAAAAGTTTCTATTGAATACATCGATACTTTTTAAAGAATCTTAAAAAATCTACATTGAATACACATAAACCTTTTAACTTTAACTTGTTTGACAACCACTTTTATAAAACTATTTTTTTTTTCAAACTTATTTTCAATCATACATTTTTACAATACAATATTTTGCAGGTAAATTCAAAATTTCCTCATACTTTTAGTTTTTAACCACGCTTTGAGTGATGGATGAATAGTACAACGAATAGTTTATTGACCATTGAGATACATTTTTATGTTCAGTTATTAAGTAATAGCACTTGGCATAGTTCAGTATCATTGAGATACATTTTTAAATTCAATTATTAGGTCCCTTAAATCGACTTATGTGAAAGAAGAAAAAAAAATGAAGAAAAGAGTAAACAGAAAATGAGAGACCCGTAAATCAAAGAAATATATAACTTTTGCTGGCACCCATTTTGAAATAAAATAGATGATATTAGTCTTCACTTGAAAGTTTTGCTACACAAATGGAGGACATACGATGCGAAATTGATTTTGAATGATTTGGAAGTCATTATATATCCCCTTCATCGGTAACTATTGTTTCATTCCCTTAGATTACCAGATTATTCAGTTCATTGATAATTTCTTACTATTTTTGGTTTTTTTTGTTGTTGTGATCTCTTTGCATATGTTTTCAGATCAACTGATGTCAATCGCCATATCTCGAATTTCACATAAAAAGTCCGAAAGAGAGTCAGTAGGAATACTGAAATAAATTGACAGAGAAAATTAAATAAAAGTACAAAAATGTTCGAATTAGTGTCAATATAACCGATGTCGATTTGAGTTTCTTCCCTTTATTGTCTTTAGTTTCATCTTTCATGGATGTCAATTTGAGGGAAGAAGAAGTTGTTATCACGTAATAATCGAACTTTAATAATATATCTCAATGGTCACTGAACTATGTCAAGTGCTTCTATTTAATAACTGAACATTAAAATGTATTTCAATGATCGCTATACTCCGAGTTATTCATTCATCACTCAAGTCGATGCTGTTTGTTGAACTTAACAAATTTTCTCACTTGGGTAATTGTCTAATTGATGGATAACACAGTGCATTGTTCAATGACTATATAGATATAATTTTAAGTTTTTTTTATAAAACAGTAACACTTATCCCATGTTGACATACATTCTCCGAAGATACCATTTTTTTTCAAAACTTATTTTCAACCACACATTCTTTAATAAAATAATATTTTTCATCACATCAATAACTTTTCATTACTTTTTAACCACATATTTCTCATCATATCACTATTTAAAATACATTCTTTCCTTAATGATATCCATCAAACACACCCTATGTATACTTTCTAGTATCTCGACTCTTATAAACTTTAAGATAACATTATACACAATTAGCCCTTGTTTGACACACATTCTTTCAAAATACATTCTTTCAAAACTCATTTTCAACCACACATTTTTCAATAAAATAATATTTTTCATCACATCAATAACTTTTCATTACTTTTTAACCACATATTTTCCATCATATCACTATTTAAAATACATTTTTTCCTCAATAATATCTATCAAACATACCCTTAACGAAGTTTGGCGAACATTTAAGTAATTAATCCAGTGCACTACCCTATTTCGTCATTGTCTAGTCTGAACCTTAAGAAAGCTCAAAGCACAAACGACAACCGTACATAGTGATTGACCATCGCTGAAGGTTCAATTCATTCCAACGCCGGCGGCCGGCCTGGATTTCATCTTCACACACATATACAAACACGAACAGTTCACCATGTCAAAAATCTACTTTCAGTCATGGTCCAAAATCCATTTTTCTTGATTATAATAGCATATTCCTCCTTATTTTGCTGTTCATCCGTTGAACCGGGATCAACCATCATGAGTAATAATAGCGTAACAGCACATAATTCAGTCCCATGTAACTCAACGGACACAGGGCCTGTGGTACCCACAACACCATTAATCAGTTTTCTTGAAACTCTTCAAAATACTGCACTCCAAGCTTATGGGCACAAAGGATTCGACCCGAAACTTTACGTAGATTTATCGCTGAAACAGAATCTTTCGACTACTATTGTAGCTTTTGAGAAGCTTCCAAGAACTGAAAATGGTTCGGTTTCGGGTCATAATTTAAACGGGTTTATTGAGAAGTATTTGAATGGGGTTGGGGAGGATTTGGTCTATGTTGAACCAGTGGATTTTGTGGCTGAGCCTGAAGGGTTCTTGCCTAAAGTGAAGAATCCTGAGGTAAGGGCTTGGGCATTGGAGGTCCATTCACTTTGGAAGAATTTAAGTAGGGAAGTTTCGAGCCGGGTTCAGGAGAGACCCGATTTTCATACATTGCTGCCTTTGAAGTACCCGGTTATGATTCCTGGGTCGCGATTCCGGGAGGTTTATTACTGGGATTCTTATTGGGTAATAAGGTTAGTTTTCTATCTTCCGCTTTCTTGTGTTATTTTGGTAAGTTGTTTCTTGTTCTTGTTTTGGCGAAGAAGAATAGGTGGGAATATAAGGGGGATAGAGTAGACATTGTGATTCTGTGAATCTAGATCTCTAGAATTTAATATATGTGACTTATGAAAGAATTAAAATTAGTTACTTTGGTTCATTGATGAACTAGGTGGATGGTTGTTGATCTTCCAGTAGATCTAGTAATGAACGAATGGAATAGCGTGGCATAAAAGATACATGTAGTCGACTCTAAGTTTACTGAGAAAAATACTCAGTTTCTTGTATTTGTTAATGAATAGATGTGGTTGATTTTTTGGGTTTAAATGAAACTAAAATGCTAATTTAGGTACAAATAAACTAAAATGTGGACGTTTTTATCAAGAAATCAAAGTTTGCCCTCCCCTCCCCTCGCATATGATCCTCAGTTTATATTTTACTAAACAGAGCTTATTCTTTTACCCGATTGATATAGGAGCTACAAATCTCATTTAATAACTCCTACATGAGTCGGAAATGGACAATTTAAGTCCAATCTTTGATGCGCCAAATGGACAATTCTCTTGCCCGATTGATATAGGAGCTACAAAACTCCTTTAATAACTCCTACACGAGTCGGAAATGGACAATTTAAGTCCGATCTTGATGCGCCAAATTTGGTTAACTAAAAATTGAAATCACAAGACGGTATGTGGGAATATTTCGACCAATTAGGTAAAATTCCTATTGTATGTTACAATTAATTTACTGTATTCTTTTTTTAGTTCTCGTTTTTCTCTTTTTCCTTTGTCGAGTTCATTTTAAGGATGATACCTTTTTTTATGCAGGGGCTTGTTAGTAAGTAAAATGTATGAAACTGCAAAAGGGATTGTATATAATCTTTTATCTCTTATAGAGGAATTTGGCCATGTTCTCAATGGTGCAAGGGCATATTACACAAACAGGAGGTGAATATTTTTTGATATTTCTATGTTAAGTCTCTAACTATTATTGTGTCGAGCATTCCTTATCAGACCAGTTTTCTAGGAGTGGATAGTTTTAATTGACTAGTTCAGTTCCCTCAGTACGGCTCCGGCTTGTTTACTTTACCTTTCCTATAACCTAGTCTTGTTTACAACCTTAGACACATATTTAAGCTGCCTAGAAGAGTGAAAAGTGAAATATAATATGTTAAAATCTCGTTCACTATATTGTTTGTACTAACAGCATAACTTTATGTGTTATTGAGCTTCTAATTCTTCTGTTTTTCTTGTTCCAGTTAACATGCCTCTTCTTTTTATACAATCTGAACAATCAGTAAAATGCATGATGTACTCTTAACAAATCGCTCATTGAACTTGTTCTTTCAAATGTCAGTGTCGACACTATGTCTACTATGATAAAATTCTTGACAGCCATTCATCAAATGCTGAGCTGCAAATTCTTCATGCTTCATTGCGAAAGCTGGACCACGGTCGTCCGTCTCCGGTTCGCTGACCGATAAGATCTCTAAGATTGACTAGCCACCTGGGTTGGTTTGGCTATTTTTTTCTATTGAAAAGTAGTCAGCTGTCTACGCGAGTCACCTTCTTTGAGGCTCTGCTGGATGCCACGGCATTTTTGTTCAAATATAGGCCAGCCATACTTGTGATGTTCCCAAGGATCCAATGTGACCACTTAGTTTATTTTGCCATGATATTGTTCTATGAAAGTGGACGGTTAGAAGCTCGGCCTGGGTTTTTTGGTGTCTTAGGGGAGGGATTGATCTTTCTAACGCATATTCAGTTGTACCTTCAATTGTGAACAAGATGAAATCTTTGATTTATTGAAACCACTAATTAACAAATTCATGATTACTTATAGTTGCTTAATCCTTTTTTCCGTTTGAGTAGAATCTGACTTGTCAAGTTTTAATTATCATCTTCTGTGATGCTTCATTTGCCTATATGCTTTGAAGTTGAACTGAAAGTTTTAAGTGAAAATTGCAGCCAGCCACCTCTCCTGAGTTCAATGGTTATAGATATATACGATCAAACAGGCGATACGGGCTTGATTGAAAAAGTTCTTCCTGCATTGCTAAAGGAGCATGAATTTTGGAATTCAGGTTTTGATAAATTATGCCTTTGCTTTTTGTTGTATCTCCCTGAAGATATCTTGACTTTTAGTGCATGTTTGGTACGTAAAACTAGAAGTATTTTAGCTTTTTCTACTTTAACACCATTTATCCAGTACTTACCAAACATGCCACAGTGTTTTATCAACCTCTCGTAATAGCATCTCCAAGAGATTCTCTAAACACAAGATACTCTCTATTTTAGAGTCAATGCTTAAAATTAAGCTCTAAGGACTCTCTATTTTAACTTTTTAAAATAAATAGTGAGTTTGACTCTCCAAATTTAGAGAGCCGGACTCAGCCTCTATTCTTTATTGACAATAATTGTATTTAATAAGTTTAAAATTTCAATATTCTATAGTTTAAATAATTCAAATCACATTTGAATTGATTAGCCATTAACATATAAATAAATTATGTTAAATAAGATATGAGGAGAAATTAATAAATGTTCATTGGAAAAAAATAAAATAAAGAGTCAAAATAGAGAGCCTATTGGAGTGTATAAAAAAAATTATTCTCTAAATTTAAAAATGTTCTCCATTATACATAAGATGCTCTTTATAAATAAAAAGTCTCTTAGAGATGCTCTAATCATAATCTACACTTGAATTTTTAATTTATGGGCACCCCTTTCGTCCAGGCTCTTTTTGACTCACTCAACATATGCCAGCACATGAGTGTGGGGTCAAATAAATTATTTATCCATTTTGGTCTTTTCTTTTTTTTTTTTTTATTGTTGAAGGGATACATAAGGTGATCGTTCAGGATGCTGAAGGTTCACGACATACTTTAAATCGATACTATGCAATGTGGAACAAACCAAGGCCGGAGTCGTCAACTATTGTAAGAACTTTTTTACTAATCTTGCTGACTAATTGTTGCGGAATGATATTTTTGTGGATTATGAATTTGTTTGCAGTTATCTTAAAGCAATTACTAACCTTGCAGGACAGTGAAATAGCTTCCAAATTATCAAATACCTGTGAGAAAACGAAGCTATATCGTGAATTGGCATCAGCAGCCGAATCCGGATGGGATTTCAGTACTAGATGGATGAGGTAGCATGGGTTTCCTTACTATCATATAATAATTTATAGTTTGTCCATCCTGGAGTGGCCAACGTACAAAGCAGGGCCAATCCATGACCTGGCAGTTATTGAGCTGAGCTGTGCTGCCTATGTGGCTCGGCTCATTCTGACACCACTATAGAGCTGGTTTTCTTCTTGGCCAGCTGCCAAGTCTAGCTGCCATTTATTCAATATTTGATGGTTTGCATATTTTTCAGGAACGGATCTGATCTTGCATCATTAGCTACAACATCAATTGTACCTGTTGATTTGAATGCATTCATTCTGAAGGTAAGATACAGAATATCTCCCTTGAATGTTGATTAGTTACTTCACTTGTATTCTTCATGTGTGACATAAGCTATTGTATTCTTGATTCAGATGGAACTTGACATAACCTCTTTGGCACATGTTATTGGTGATAATAAAATAGCTGCACGCTTTATGGAAGCTTCTGAAACTAGAAAGAAGGCCATGAATTCTATTTTCTGGAATGCAGAGATGGGACAGTGGCTCGATTACTGGTTGAGTAATTTTGATGCTTCCAAGGTGGTATCATGTACTAAACTTTGAACATCCTCCTACCCGAAGAACACTGATATTGATTTTCTGCCCTTTTCATCTTCATTTCGGGATATAGGATGCTTACACATGGAATGCCTCAAGTCAGAATCAGAAATTATTTGCATCAAACTTCGTTCCTTTGTGGATCCAGCTGTTCAATTCAGGTTTCTAATATTCACTTTGCTAAGTACTGTCTTTCATGAATATAGAAGCTTTAAGTGGGCATAAGTTGAGATGGTGATTCTTTTCAAATTGCATTTTGATAGTAGCATGCTGTAAATCACCCAATCTAAAAGCTTAAGTTGTTTGTAAGACATATTTATTTATTTGAATTTAGTCTTTAGTGCGCCACTTCACTTGCAAACTGGATTAACCTTTATCAAAGGCCGGATAGTTGCACAATTATTATAAATGAATGGCGGAGAGACTTGAAATCTGAATCTGTACTATAAACTTAAGCTGAGAGGCAGTATATATTTATTTATTTAAAGTAAGTCTTATATGCATGCATGCTGAATAAATTTTTCACATGATAAATTAGCCTTCATGGACTAGTAACCAGTTGTTCACCACATTATAGTGGAAATAACTCCATTTGATAATTGTTTTGTACTAAAATTCTTGCCAGTTGCCTCTTATTTCAGATTTTGATTCCCTTTGAAAGCGTAACTTTATTAATTATTTCTTTCAGAAGTGATATTTAGATACTCCATATATAAGAAAAATATGTCACCTACTGATGAACTATAATGACGTGCTTACGTTTTATTTATATATGAAGACGTCAAGGTGGTAGACGAAGTCCTCCGAAGTCTCCAAAATTCTGGCCTGCTCCGCCCTGCAGGGATTGCAACTTCTTTGACAAATTCAGGACAACAATGGTAAATAAGTTGCTCGACCCTTTATCCTAACTTGCTCGTCTATGATGCTCGGACTTGGGTGCGAGTATCGGATACGGGTGCATATTTAAGAGTTGGATCATCCTTCTCATTTTAAAAATGAAGATATGGGGATACGGTTAAAAAGAATCCGAATTTTGAATACGGGTAAAGGGATACATCTTACAAAATATGAGGATGAGAATGTTATTAAAGGTTTATTACTGTTTATGGAATGTGAGGATGAGAATGTTATTGAATTATGCCTTGTTTTCGTTTCGTTTTTGTAGTATGTGATCTTGATGTATTTCAATCAGGGACTTTCCGAATGGTTGGGCCCCGCTTCAACACATGATTGTTGAAGGCCTGGTAAGATCGAGATCTGAACAAGCGAGGTCTATAGCAGAAGATATTGCTGTGAAGTGGATCAGAACAAACTATGTGGCTTACAAGAAAACGGGAAATATGCATGAAAAATACAATGTTGAAAAATGTGGAGATTTTGGAGGTGGCGGTGAATATGTTACCCAAGTAAGCAAAGTTTTATCTTTTTAGACGTAATGATCCTTTTTATACTTTATAACTATTTCAAACTAGCTCGTGGAGAGGTAGAACTTTCTGTGCAATTGAAATAATCAAGTGATCATTTTACTTGATTGAACAAATGATTTTGTTGGACTATAAGGAGCCTAATTATAATGTATACTTATCCCTAAACTGCGAGCCCAATATTCCTATATAGTAAAAGCTTTATGGGGGCCATTTTAGTGTGTGCAAGAGAGGTGTGAGGAAAAAATTGTATTCTTCGTCATTTTTAATGAAAACCTACAACAGCAAGTTGATGCATGTCTCATATTGAGAGTTAATCTTGATAAACATCTGTGCTTTGCTTGTTTTCTGGTTGTGTTTCTGATTATTTTTGCTTCTGAGAGTAGGGATTAGAACTTAAAGTTTCAGATTGCATATTATTTTCACGTGTAGACGTAAATCATTGCTCTCTATCTCATCGGCTTCTTTACATATCTGTACAGACGGGATTTGGCTGGTCGAATGGTGTTGTATTGGCATTCTTGGAGGAATTCGGATGGCCTCAAGACCTAGAGCTAGATTGTCCATAAGCAATGGAAAAACAGATTTCCATGTAATTCTGGTGTCCAATACTATTGCATGTGTAGACAACAAAATATATGGATTCTTCATCTTTTTGTGCACTTGCTAGGAAGTTAAAGTTGCATGAAGAGATTGTGATATGATTGTAATCTTAACATTAAAGCTTCAGTCCAGAGTGGATTCAGGTACAAAGGGAAGGTTGATTCTTGACAGCACATTCGCTTGATTTAATTTTGTTATTGTCATGTCTTCTACAATAACACTTGAATATTTATAACCCATTGCTGGCTAAGCATAAAATTTTACTTATGAAATTACATAAGTAAGTTTCATAAAAATAAGCTACTTATTTTCTTTTACGTTTAGCCAAACATGCTTACACGTGATTTCCATGTTGGGCACAGACAAACTCGAGCGTAAACATAAATTTTTTAAGGTAATTATTGAGTTGTACGAAGATGAAGACGTAAATTCTAGATTATGCGAAAGTGATTCGATATGAATGATCACTTAACTAAGCTCCAAAGTCCCAAATAAGTGGAGTTAGGTATCTATTAAATATTTATTTAATCAAACATCAAACTAACGACAAACGCAAATTCATCAGCCAATACGTGATTTTGAAGTAAATAGTTTTTATATAGCGAGATGGATGTGTTGGTGGTAGGTCACTCACATATCCCTTTTGTGAAACACCTCTTGTGTTGGGAGGGAGACTAGCATGAAAATATATATGTTTTTATTTATTAGTGATGTCCAATCGGTTAGGACAGGGACGAGACCAGCCAATAATATCAAGAGAGATGCTACATGTACAACACTTGAGTTACAACAATGGATGACAACCTCTCACAAGGGGGGTGAGGCCCACGATTATTTTAATATCGGGCCCCACCTCCCTTGTGAGAGGTTGTCATCCATTGTTGTAACCCAAAATTGTACAAGTAGAATTATTCTATAATATCAATCCAACCTAGTTCATACGCTTGGCTGTAATAATAGATAAGTCGTGCTAGACTAGACAATCGGATTCAAATTGGCTGATCTGGTCTGATTCATAGATTTGGCCACAATAACAGACGGGTCGTGCTCGGCTGACCAATTTCATCCGACGACTCATGTCGACTAGCCCAATTTATTAAACTAGAAGTTTTAAAAAGGTAAAATTAAAAAAATAGTTGAGTTCTTGAGTAATATTCAGAAATTTTTTATTTAGATCTTTATTTTATATTGTATTAAAGGTTTAATTTTTTTTGAAAAAAAAAAAAACTTGAAAAGATGATTAACTTAACTCAAGCAGTGTATTAACAATGACTGACATAAGACCACAAAAGACCTAACCGAAGGTCGGTCAATACGGACTAATCCGCCCATTTTGACAAATAACACTACAAGAAAACACGGCATTGACAAATTATATTATTTTTCAAGTTTTAAGCTAGACCATGTTATACACACCTGAAATATTTTAAAATGTTTTCTTAAGAATAAAAATTAAAAAAAAAAAAATTTTTTTTTTTTTACAAGACTCGACTTAGATATTGACACCAACACATGATTAGTGTTTCCAACCAGAAAAGTGTACATTTTTCCAAGTGTTAGGTAAGATTTTAGGATCTTGCTACATGTACATCAAGATTTACATAATAGATTACATAATATCACATGACATTCTATTATTTTCCATTTAAAATATAATCAACTTTTTTATCCAATTTTTTTCCCCCACATCATATTATGTAATTCATTATGTACATTTTTATTTAAAAGTACCAAACACCAGTCTAAATGACAATAATATAGCATTAAACGAAATGTACAATTAAACAATAATGAAACGTGTCACATCTAAATGGCATTAGTATGATATTAAATGAAATATACAATTAAAGAATAATGAAATGTGTCGCACATATTCTATCTTTCATTGAGTCAATCACGTCGTGCCATCTAAACTGGTGTTATAGTATCAATGGTACTAAATATCTTTATTCAAGATACTCACATATTTATTCTTATTTTTAAGCTTTTATTTATTTTTGCTTATTTGAAATTGATAGTAGAATTGTGTTTTTGACGAATTCAGCACTTATTGTGGATTGATTTCCATCTAAAAAACGATTTTTCTCTTAGAATCAAAGAACGAGGAGTTGAAGTCTTAATGGTAAAATAGATGGAATCTATCGCTAAGAACTAATCCTACCCCCAGACGGTTGAAATCATGCTGTCAAGGAAATTAGTTGGTGACCAAATTGCTACAAAGTCTATAAGTTGGGGACGAGTGCTGCAATTTTCCCTTTATTTACGTATCTCCACTTAGTTAAGTCACTGTTTGGTCTCCATTTTTTCAAAATGTATTTTTTTTTTTTCATAAACTCATTTTCAATCACATATTTCATTGACCCACAACGTTTAATAAAATCGAACAGGGGCTATACAAATGTTATAACTTGAAGTGGACAATCTTAGATTAAAGTCATCAACAAGTGTCGTTTAATGAAATTAATTACATATAATAAAGGGGGTGGAAAGATGATTAGTCTATTATTAATTGAAGATATTTTAGATTACAAGATTGAAAAAATCAAGCCCTAATTTTAGGCAAGGGTCCCTCCAAAGATTCTAGGGTCCCATATAAATAGTGGAAATCATTGATGAATGGTAGTATATACTATATAATGACTCCATTTTTTATTTTATTTAATCAATTTTGATTAAGAAATGATTAGTGGAAAGTGATTATAAGTAGCACAAAAGTATATATTTATAGTTATATGTGATTTGTTCTTTTCAATGTATCTAATTAGTCAATTAGGGTGGCTAACAAATAATCGAATTGGAGAGAAAGTCACTAGACATGCACATGTTTGGCTAAGCTTAAACAAAGAAAGTAACTTTTTATTTTTAAGAACATTATGATAACTAGTATGCAAATGAGCAAAGCGGAAAGAGCACCTCCAATGTCTTAATGAAAAATCTGTTTAGATACCCTTTTTTATTTTTAGGAAAAAAAATTACTTATTTTGAAAGTTATTAAAACAATTAATTTACGTATTTGCGTCCAAAAGAAGAGTAAAGCTCTCATCCTTTAGTTTAGAAAGAGGCTAAAATCTTCTGTGTTGACCTATGATTCAATATAACTACATTTATTTTGATTATAACAAACAATACACTTTTGTTTCTAACAAGTCTCGTTTCTTGAGTTTTTCATGAATAAATCTTCTTAAGCATTTAAAAGCTCAAATTGTCATCCGTTGAAGAACAAACAATCAAAAGATGCTCGAAAAAATCAAGAACCTTGAAGAATTAGAATTTTAGAAGTTGCTTCGATTTATATGTAAATGTATAACTCATCGATTTTAGCAAATGCATAAAGCTCAAACAATTTCTTATAAATTCATCATTTGTATAAAAATATTTTTGATATAAAAATGATTTTGAAAAAATGAATATTTTGATATAAAAACAAATTCCAAAACTTGTATATTCCGGTCAACCGAAATACACACCGGTCGACCNATTAGAATTTTAGAAGTTGCTTCGATTTATATGTAAATGTATAACTCATCGATTTTAGCAAATGCATAAAGCTCAAACAATTTCTTATAAATTCATCATTTGTATAAAAATATTTTTGATATAAAAATGATTTTGAAAAAATGAATATTTTGATATAAAAACAAATTCCAAAACTTGTATATTCCGGTCAACCGAAATACACACCGGTCGACCAAAATAGATTGCTTATCGTATTTACAGACCTCTTACCGTATTTACATAAATTATCGAATTTTGCATCTCACCGGATTTAACACTTCGGTCGACCGATCTGCTCGATCGAAGTGTCAACCGAAACTCCAACGGTTTGAATTTTACAACGGCTATATTCACACTTCAGTCAACCGAAATTGCTCAACCGAA
>CAIGRT010001913.1:0-10180 GCA_903798405.1 Fraxinus platypoda
ATCCCAAACTCCACTGTTTCTTGTCCTTAAAATGGGTTTTAAAATGATTTGGGTATTGGGCTTTAAAATTAAAATTATGAAATGATTTGATTTATTTAATTAATTTGCTAAATTGTTTAGAAAAAAATAAAATAATTTAATTAATTTAATATAAAAAAATAAAAAAATTTATTTAGTTTCGATTTTTCGGTTCTTGGTCTAGAACCGAGACCCGACACAAATCCATTGGTTCTCAATTCGGGTACCCGTTCGGGTATTTAACTTATGAAGAATCGCTCGGTTCGGGACTTTTGGACACCCCTAGCCGAAACGAGTTGGATTCAAGGTTTTGATGATATTTGGAAAGAAAAAGAGTAGCGTGGATGAAAATCGGCATAACTTTCAGCTTGGTTGTCAGATTTTCACCCATGAGTACATTCCGGTAATTGCACGAAATTTTGCACAAGGCTGCATGAGCTCATAGTACTTTTGGGCTTGTGATCGCACAGAAACATGCCGAGAATAAGTTGGCGGAATTTTTCTATTTTTGCGAGATTTCCTTGTTAGTCTAGGATTCTATTTTATTTCTAACTTTGACAATATTCTATGATCTAATGACCTTTTATTAGGGTTTCTAGCATTAGTATAAATAAGAGATTTATTTCATTGTAAAACTAAGAACCTTTTTGACATTATGAATTAAATGAGATTTCTCTCTTTTTGTTCTTGATTGAACATGTACCGAACTTATCAAATATTGTTATATTTGTGGCGTTCAACTCTTAGAACTTATCAAATGATTATGCACCTTTTGTGGCGTTCATAAATCGAGGTTCATTGATTTTGTAATCAAGAGGTCATTCAAACTTCATTTTTTTTTGTTGCTTGGTTCAATAATTTGTGGGTCGAGATTCTACCGTCTACAACCTGAATTTGGGCTTTCCTGGCGTTTTCAATTAATTCAGCGATTTCCACATTGATCCCGCTCCTGGGTTCGCATCACTGCAAGTAGGGACTTCTCTANCTTTCCTGGCGTTTTCAATTAATTCAGCGATTTCCACATTGATCCCGCTCCTGGGTTCGCATCACTGCAAGTAGGGACTTCTCTAACTTTTGTATGGTTAAATTGATTTTTCACAAGAATATTTGTTCAAATTCCTATACTTCAGTTGTATACTCTTTGCCCAATGGCTATTTTACTTGAAGTTTGTTCTTCATACCAGGTTTTTGGTGCTTGTAAGCCTCAGTTGGATAAGATTCTTGGTATTCTCGTGATACTTTTCTGGTCTTTTCCATGAATGTGAAACCAAAAACCTAAAGGCATGGGACACGAATGGCTTGTCGGCTCATGCTTGAGGTGAGTTGATGCTTCACTTTCCTCACTTGAATTTTCTTGGGAACAAATATTTTTGGGGAAACAGTTTTCGGTCCTGGTTGTGCTGCTTCTGTCTGGTACTTCTGCAGTATAGTCTGAGCCAAACGACTAGCTTTAGTTCATGTTGAGGCACTAGCCAAATGGCTAAAATGATTAAGCTAATTGTCTCCTTGAATGTTTCTGCAGCTCGAATATTTCGACACCATATTGAATCCTTGTACTTTACTCGTGATGCAAGGAAATCTCTAAAGTCTTTACAAGGCGTTCGGTTGGAGAAAGCTACAGAAAGCATGACAGAGTCTGTAGAGACTCCAAGTCGTCAGCTATGGCCTACCCGTGGAAGTGACGACATGCTTGCAGATGATAGGCAAACAGGAATCGCTATATCACCAGATGATTTGATTGTAAGACATTTCAAACTTCTAAAGATGTGGTTAAGATAGAAATGAGTTATACACAAGTGAGGATAAAAAGTTTCTTAGTGTTCATTAAAAGTACATAAAATTATGTTATGAAGGGCTTCACATTATTCGTCATGCAACACTCTACCGTCGTTATAGTTGGCCATTTTGAAATTTGCATGATTTGGTCTATCGAATTTTTCCCGCTCTCCATCGGTGTGTCATAAACCTTAGGCATTATTATTATAATTATACGACACCAAGTATAAAAATGAAGATATCACATAAACCTTAAAATGTTCATTTCACAATAATAAGTGCAAATCTTCCTACCCTTCTTAAAATGTTTTGATAGTTCCTTCACATCATAATTATTTCACATAAAAAATAAGGTCTGCTATATTTGTGTATAATTAAATTATACAGTAAAGTATCTATGTATAACCATTATCAATTCTTTCACATCATAATTCCTTCATATTTTGAATCATTATCATCAATATGCACAGTCAAATTTCTTTACATGTTTCGATAATCTCACCAGATTAGTCACCATTGTTTTGAATTCAAGAAAAAAGGGATAATCCCTACATAAATCTCAAATTCTTGTTTTGATAATACTAGCAAAAAAGATGGCCATCAATGTTTTTAATTCAAGAAAATCAAGAAAAGAAAAGATAATCCAACAGAAAACTTAAATAATTCAGAATGAAATTTCTTTTGGATAGTATACTACTTAAATTTAAAAAGCACATTACCAAGCCCATGTTTAGTCCGGATTAAAATTTGATTTTAATCCAAGTCAAAGTCAAATAATCAATCTTAACCACATCTTTTATGGGTCCCACAACTTTTCAACTACATATTTTAAAAACTTACATCACAATCTACTAAAAATCTAATTTTAATCCCCACCAAATAACCTAAACACAAATCAAGAATCCTTCACATACTAAATTCATCAAACTCACAGTAAAACATCTTTACTTTTTCAAAGTTTTTTTTCATATATTTCTATGTGTATGTATTTGCTTTAATGATATCTTTTTCATTGTTATTTTGACTTGAATTGAAGATGATATTTTATAAATATTAGGGTGTTAGTTAAACATAAATTCTTAGAGAATATAAAAAGATCAAAAAGAATTTAGTGAAAATAAATGAGAAGTGGATGAATTTATAATGATATATTTTTATTTAATTTTATATATATGTCTATTTAAGTAAATTAATATAACGTTAAAAATATAGCCTTTGTCTGATATCCATTTTTTTCAAAATATATTTTTCTCTCTTCCTTTCAATAAAATAATATTACACGCAACCAAAAAACTTTTTCTTCATTTTTAACCACACGTTCTCTATCAATTTATTATTTCAAAATATATTTTACACAAAAAAAAAAAAAAATGGGGTTCAAACATGCCCATAATATAAGTAGCGGCTCCCAAAAGTCTTTGAGTGAATCTTCAAGGGTTTTAATTTAAATACTCCACAGATGAAATCCGTTTCTTGTTCCTCCCTTCTTTACTGTTCGATGTGATGACTATTCTCACTAATCAATGGCTTTTTCTTCACGTTGTTTCAAATTTCAATCATTTTTATTATTGTTAATCTTATTGTCTCTACTGGGAAATCCCGTTTTCAAATTCAGTTTGGGTATCAGCTGCTTCGCTTGACTCGGATTTCGACTCCAGATTTAGTGCTATTCCACCAGTCACATGTCGTCGGGTCTTTGGATACTACTTGCGAAATAGCTTCTAATTTGAACTTCTCCAAGGGTGTCTACATAGCGGGGAAGGGCAATCTTGTAATTCTTCCCGGTGCCCCTTATTACACAAAGCATTGTTGACATCTAGTGTATATATGGGCAATTTATAGTGGCAACAATAGCAATTAAGGATTCGAACTTAACTTTGCTAAGGTTTCCTCATAATAAAGTCTATACTTCTGAGTATCAACTCCATTATCATACATGGTGTTCGATTTTGTGAAGATATGTATTTTTGATAAATAGTTGTCCGACTTGATTACTATGACTCCCTTTGTGAGAAGACACTCTTTCTCTCGAAGTTATGAGATT
This sequence comes from Fraxinus platypoda, assembly GCA_903798405.1. Taxonomy (NCBI): domain Eukaryota; kingdom Viridiplantae; phylum Streptophyta; class Magnoliopsida; order Lamiales; family Oleaceae; genus Fraxinus; species Fraxinus platypoda. Next base: position 3,839 of record CAIGRT010001913.1, read on the forward strand.
ATTTTTTCAAATTCGTTGAATATGGTTGTCTCGTGTCCCAATTTTGGGCTAATTGTGTGGGTTTTAACATATGACCGTATATATTCTTGATTTTTCGATTAAAGTGATCTATTTGATTTTGATTAACATTAGAGAGATTGTAGTATTAATATGATGGTTCAACGTTACGGATTTTTCAACGCGATTAAACTTTACAATTCTTCTAGTTTGTAGAGTCAATTTGACTAACATGTAGTTGTATATGTTAGTCAAAAAGTGGGAAAATTATAATTTATTATAATATTATGTTGAAAATTTAAGAAAGAGGTGTCTACATGGTAGTAGGCATATATGCAAGTAGTTCATGTTTTACTTTCATTTTTTAAAATTAAATTTCAAAAATACATTTATGAAATTCACAATCTTTATTAACCTTTCAATTACATAAAAAAAAAACATTTATTAAAAATTGATTTTTAGCTATATAAAAACGGTTAATTATATTCTCACCGCAATTTAATTTTTTTCTTATTTTTGCACTATATCCCTAACTTTTTCGATTGTATAACATTTAATTAGTTAGAACATTTTGTCTCCAAAAATGGTTTTTGTGAAAAATTCGATAGAGGACATAAAAAAACTTATTTACATTGCAATTAAAATATAATAGGGGTTTGAATATAATTATCCTGGTACAGCCTTCGTGGAAGATGCGTGTGTTTTCCTCGTGGCCCCCTCAAATTCTTCCTTACGCATCAACAACCATTCTCTACCTATTCATATACATTTCTTTGCCCTTGAGATGTGTACTGTTTTTTTTTCTTGATGAAAAGTTGGCCCCCTTTGGAGGTTTATTGTTGGCTGCAGGGTGTGGTTTTGCTGTGTGATGTAACAGGTTAATGTAAGTCCCTTTTGCTTATATTTTCGTAAGATAGTTACTTTATTATTTGTCTGTATTGCTAAAGAGGGAATTATTTTGATGGGTTTTGGCGATTAGGGTTTTTGATTTTGATTTTTTTGTTAATTGATGCTTTCTATGGATTAATTTTTGGGGAAATTGAATTATATTTGCGTAATTACTAATTTGTATTTATATTTGGAGAAGCGTGTTGCTTTAATCTAGAGATTTAAATAGTAAGGAAGAGTTAGATATGCTGTGGAGATTTAAATGAAAGGTGTCTTTATAGGTTTAAAAATATTTGTAAATTTAAGTGTTTTGAAATCTTGCTTTACAGTGACTGAAATTTGTATACAAAGTGAATAGGTTTGCGGTTTTGATCCGAAAAGTTCTGTTTTTAACAAATGGTGGAGGGGAATTTATCATCCGGAAATATGTTGCAAGGTAATAGTTCTCATGGAGGTTTAAATTTGCAAGGACCGGTACGAGTTCATCATCATCAGCAACACCCCCTTGCACTCCATCAACAACATAATTCTCATCCTCGACAAGGATCATCATTGGTTCGTCCCTCGAGTCATGAGAATTTTTCACTTACAATTGGAAACACACAAGATTGTGAACAGACAATTTCCTTTACGGACTACAGCAAAGAGGAGAGGGTAAAACCTGCAAGTGATGAGGATGAGCCAAGTTTTATGGAAGACCCAACTGGAGGAAAGAAGGCATCCCGATGGCAACGTGTGAAATGGACCGACACTATGGTTAGATTGTTGATAACGGCTGTTTCTTACATTAGTGAGGAGGCAGCCACTGAATATGGTTGTAGTGTTGGGAGAAGGAAATATGCAAATTTACATAAAAAGGGGAAGTGGAAATCAGTTTCGAAAGTCATGGCTGAAAGGGGCCATTTTGTTTCACCTCAACAATGCGAGGATAAATTTAATGACCTTAACAAAAGGTATAAAAGACTTAACGAGATCCTTGGGAGAGGAACTTCTTGTGAGGTTGTTGAGAATCCAACACTTTTGGATATGATGGATCACATCTCTGAGAGAGCAAAGGAGGAAGTTCGAAAGATTCTAAACTCAAAACATTTGCACTATGAAGAGATGTGTTCATATCATAATGGAAACCGACTGCACCTTCCCCCGGATCCTGATCTGCAGCGTTCTTTGCGCTTAGCACTTAGAAGTGGAGATGATAATGATGTGAAAAGGCACCTGCAGGATGATAATGTCGAAGTTGATCAAGAAGCTGAATCAGACGGTGACGATGAATATGAAGAAAATCATGGTTTCTGTGGGGATCTTAGGGTACAGGGAATACCAGGAAACTCGACGAAGAGGCTAAAGCAATGTCCGGGTCATGAAGAATTTAATTTCAGAAGTTCTCTGAACTCTCTAGATTGCCACAAAAGTTTTAATTTCCAGCCAGAAATTCCCAATGCTGATGTGAGTCAAGCGCTACCTGAAGGCATGAAAGCGAACATGACAAAAAAGCAGTGGCTGAATCATCGCACTCTACAATTAGAAGAACAAAGGCTACATATTGAAGCACAAATGTTGGAATTCGAGAAAGAGCGGTTCAAATGGCAGAAATTTTGCAAGAAAAAGGACAGAGAATTGGAGATGACGAAGATGGAAATTGAGAGGATGAAACTTGAGAATGAGCATATGTGTTTAGAGTTAAGACGAAGGGAGATGGGTATTGACAGCAGTTAGCAGCCTCCTATAGTTAGCTTTATGACCCCGTTTCGTGCGATAGTTAGACAAAATCTTGGATATACAACTCGAGTATCGCCTGTTTCAGCAAATAATCACATTGGTGATCATACCAATATGTGCAAGTTTTATCGCGGTGTTTAATATTTGTGTTGCAACAATGCATTATTGATTCAAATTGACACCATTAAAAAAAGGAATAATTGCAGCCTCTGCCTGAAACCTTTCATTTATAGTAACGCTGATCCCAAACCTTTCATTCTTGTGCAGCGGGGTGGGTTGGAAAGATGAATTATTTCTTCACTCTCTTTTATTTTTTAGTTTCTTAATTAATTATTCTAATTTTTTTTATATAAAAAATATAAAACTACCATTTTTTCCTATCATTTTATTGGTCAAAATGTGGTCAGGCTTGTTTTTGGGTTAACTGAACGGAAAAGGTTTGGGATCAGCGTTGCTACATATCAAAGGTTAGGATAAAGCTACAGTACATTAAAAGGTTTGAGATCGTAATTGCAATTATCGCAACTATGATTTTAAAGGAAAATACGACGGGAATTATTTATATAATCAATAGACTTATTTCTTTTCATTTTTTTTCCTTGCAGCTCACTCTATTCAATTTTGTTTCTTGTTTTGATATTATAAAGAATGTTAGCATTTTCATCTTCCTTCAAAATTCAGTACCAAAAAACCTTCGTGTGATAATACTCTAATCATAATTTTATATCTAAAACAAGCAGGGCAAGGAAGGGCCTTACTTTATTATCAACTACTATAATTAGGAATACTATCAAATTGAATATTGTTTGATAATACTATGCCCGTGTTTGGGCTCCATTAAATAAATTTTGGAAAAGAAATGTATTTGGAATAGTGATTTTTTGAAGAATATGTGGATTTCAAAATAATCTGCCCATGATTTACTTTTGGATTCAGCCTCCTCCATCGAGACCAGGAAGCCTTTGCTTTACTCAATTGCCATTCTCATCAGCTCTCCGGGGTGTCTTAGAGCGTGGTTAAGGTATCAAGAAATATATAATTAAAATTAATTATTAACTTTGATATCAACTATTTAGTAACTTTTTAAACTTTTCCAAACAAGCACTTAAATCTTTATGAGAGTGATACTGGAAGCTTATCCATTTGTGATGCAAAGTTGACATTATATATTTTAGGGCAAATTATACATTTGTCCCCAAGCTTTCATTTCCATTGCATCTTTGTCCCCATCCTTCTAATTGTAATAGTTTTGTCACCAACCTTCTATTTGTCCCCAGCCTTTGATTAATTGAGAGGGGCTGTCATTTTAAGGCACATGGAATCTCAAGTTTAAATATGGGATTTTCGTTTGCTCAATTTTGGTTCAATAAATGGTCCCATCAAATGTGAGTTTTGGAGGTTAAAAAATAAAAACTTCAATAAGATGGTCTTATATGATCTTCATATATGCATATGTGATAGAATCATTCATTTAAATCATGACACCTCGAACCTTATATCATTCAAATCATGACACGTGGACATTCGAAGTACGAGAGAAACAAAATGGGCCTTTGATAGTTCAAGATTTAGGCGTCACGATCTAAATAATCGTCCTATCACATGTGCATATATGACCATCTTACAAAAATATTTCTCTCAAAAAACACTTTCGTTTTTGTGGATCTTAGGCTTCAATTTACAGTTTTGCAATTTCCTTTATTTTCACGTTGTGTCTATGATGAATTCGGAGACTAAAATTGTCAAGATTAGATTCATTATGCTTCTGTAACTTTTTTTTTCTTTGGAACTTGTTTTAACATGCACCCCAAACCCTACCCTTCAGAATCCCTTTTTACATCGACCTTTCCAATGAGATTTAGAAAAACTGAATTGATCTTTATTATAGACTAATTTCAAAATTTTAAGTGTCTATTTATTAGACACCAATGTTATGTAAATCGAATTTTTTTTTCAATTTGCATGCAACCTACTAACTTGAATTTAATTTTGCAGTCATAAATGATATCCAACAAACTAATTTCAAGTTGATTTAAAATTACTATTGAAGCTAGAAATAAACATTGAGAGTAAATTTTACTACAAAATGGGTATTATTAGATGAATTTATTTGTCAAAAAAAAAAATTATAGTTTCAACAATTAAATACTTAAAAAATATAATCGTTTTCTAGAAAAAAAAATTATGCGGTTTATATCATTTTCTTATGACAAAGTATCTAAAAAGAGAAATCTTAACGTTGTATGATTTTATATTTAGCCCCGATTTTTTAAAATTCATTTTTTTAGAACTTATTTTCAATTACACATTTTATAGGATCCATAACTTTTATCAACCTTTTGTTGAAAAAAAAAAAAAGAGATATTGGCTGACTTTGGCATGAGTTTTGATTGGGATCCGTAGTGTGTAAAACCGGTATCTAAGTATTTGAAACACTTTTCTAACACCTTTTAATCACATATTTCATCATTTTTTATCAAAATCTGACAATGAAAAACTGTTATTTCAACCCTTATCACCTATGCAACCAGTTTAATCCAAAGAAAACAAAACATCAACTTCTCTTTTTGTACCTGCGATTAATATGCATTGATGGAAAACTGAATTGGACCGATCTCCTCAATAAAAAGAAGCAAAAAAAAATTGAGAATTGTACCAAAAACCGTCATAAACTATGTGAAGAAAAACCAAAACCAAAACTTTTCTCTTTTTTGGATGTACCAATTAATCATTATATGCTACTTGCTAAAAGTTAGCATGTGGGTATAGATTCTTTGCCATTTTAGTGGAGGGGAATTATAGTATTAATGGACCCTCATCACAAAGAATTATTCTGTTTTGTCAGAGAAATTTACCACTTTGGTTGATAGATGATGTTGTGGTAAAAAATGATTGGACGACAGTGTTGACTTTTTTTAAACAGTCCAATAAAATGCTACCACGTGACATTTTTGTCATCTTGCATGTCATCCAAAATGTTAATGTAACATGATTGTTACACAAATAGCTACAACATTTCAAATGAACATGGAATTAATTGTACGAAAAAGAAATCGATATTTGTTCTACCTCATATTTTTCATGAAGAGAATAAATCTTTTTCTCGAAGGATTATAAAACCAAAAATAGTGGTATTGTCGTGTAAAGACATACAAATTTCATAATTATAAAACTTCATGTTGAATAATCTTATTTATAAGTTTAAACTTTTATTCAATAAATATAATGTGCAACACATGACTAGCTTAACCATCATTGGTCTTTCTTAAATTGAATGGGTTTACGAAATAAATATTCCTCGTCAAATTTTGATGACAAGGTAACAACTATGAATAGTCATCAACTTTCGAAAAATGATTGAAGAATGTTTTCTATTATGGGAATACAATGTACTATAAATGTATAAACATTACGCTTCAACAAGGTTATTTTACTTTGCCTCTTAGAAAGAAAAAAAAAAAGAAATTAAACCAAAATACTTAATAGCATGGCGATATATTAATGCAAAAATTCTACTCCAAATAGATGCGATGGAACTGTATAGCTAGAATTATTTGAGTATCGAGCGAGATCATGGGCTAACCCACCTTTAAAAGCGTGCCACGCTGGGTATGGCATTACCAAGGACGGAGCCAGAAAATGATGTTACAATGGGTTGAAATTTAAAAAATTTCGAATGAACTCACGCCGCAAGAAATCGAGTTTCGGAGGTTATTCTCGTGACATTCACGATAAAAA